>CM060957.1:52329850-52519850 GCA_030765055.1 Mantis religiosa
TCTCTCTCTCTCTCTCTCTTCTCACTCTCTCTATCTCTCTCTCTCTCTCTCTCTCTCTCTCTCTCCTCTCTCTCTCTCTCTCTCTCTCTCTCTCATCTCTCTCTCTCTCTCTCTTCTCAGTGATACTTATACAACAGGATCACCTTGTTTAAACAATATTACAGCTAACAGAGGAAATCCTTAATTTTGTGCAAATTAATATATATTTACCAATATTATACCATAATGCATTAGGCAATGTGACTATTTGTAATGCTGCCAGTATTTTCCTCCTCAGGTAAACCCGAGTTGTATAATTTAAACCACAATGAAGGAAAAGTAGATAAGACAAAATAATAAATAAAATAAAATCTGAATATCATACCCGGCTCCTTGAAACTATATCGAGACACACATTCAAATTTGCATTTATTATTTCTTAACAAAAACATTATATAATTAACAATACATAATTGTTTCAGATTTTCTACAACTACAAAAACTAAAAAAACAAAATAGATAAAACACAAAAAAACTACTACTACCTATAAAACTACAAAATTTACTGGTAACCAGCAAATTCTACTGAACACAATACTAATATTCTTTTAACTACTTAACCAAACATTACAGATAAATTTAAATATAAAAAACTCCACAAAACTACAAAAAGCTACTGATAATTGCTGGAAGCCAGCAATTCCAGTTTAAACTGGAAAAGTCTCAGCTAAATTTGTTTTATTTATAACATATATTTAAAAATTTATTTGTTATTTTCTGTTCTATTTTAATCTTCTTAATTAAACATATAATTCAAAAAGAAATTTATATGTTACATATCTATTTAGATGATGATTAATATAATTTTAAACAACAATACATTCTTTTAATATTAACTATTAAGATACTTTTTACCAAATTCTGAAACTAAACACAATAATTCATATTTACTTTTACAAAATACATTAAATCCATATAAATAATATACATTTCACTAATTGTTCTTTGGTCTAATTCTTCTTCTTTCTGCCCATTCTTATCTGCCGGTCGAAACCACATAATATTTTCTATTTAACTACTCTCGTTCCTCATCTAAATGAATTCTCTTCCTCTACTATATTTTGCCCAATTTGTTCGATTTCCTCTTCTTATATTATTATGTTAAAGGATCCATTTGCATTAAAATTTTCTCTTATAATTCTATCTTTTATTCTATCTGATCTTATTTCTTGTCTTTCAATTGATAATCTTTAAGGTCTTCTTACTTCTATAATATCTAACTCCCAAGCCTTTATACTGACATAATTGCTTAGAAGTTGTAACTTTTTTACTAATTCAGAAAATCTTAATATATCATGAATATATAATCCTCCTAAAACATACCTTTCCTCTAACTGCGAAATTCCATATATTTCGCATTCAAAAATGACATGCTCGAGATCACCATTTTCAGTTTTATTAATTTTTTTTTCAATATGTGTTATATGGTCCATGACCAGTTATATAATGAATGAAACCTTTAGTTGGTTGGATGAAATTTAATCTTAATCTTTCTTTTATGTTCGGAAACAAATTAAAAGTTCTTCTTCCTTCTGGAATTTCATTCCACTCCATTTATCACTTTTTATAGGAGAGTTCTTTACCTCCCATACTTTATCGGTTCTTATTCCACAAATTTTATGTACTTTATCCAAATTTCCATTTCGTATCCAATACTTTGGTCCCCATAGTCTAATTAACAAATCAATAGGCCATATTGCTGTTGTTACCAGGAGAGCCATGGTAGATGTCGTATTGACTGCACCAGTAGATAAGACAAGAAGCACAAATCAAGAGCTTCTCTACATAAAACACAAAGGGAAAGCGGAAACTACAAATTTCCCTATGCATAGCACCTCTATTCTCGACATTCCAAAAAGCGGATACAACGCAATCACCAGGGTATTCAAGGTGCAACGGAAACTGCATCACGGATTCCATTGTCAAATCAGCAGAAAAAGGTTTCAAAGAGACAGTGACGTCATTTCTAAGTTTCAATTGAGAATGTGCAGTTTGTTGTGGTCGTAACATAGAACAAAAAAGAACATATAAATCTTTCTTTCCGTTCTATTTTCAAGGCGTATCAAAGACTACAAAACTGCAACATATCTAAAGGAAAGAAAATCAAATTCAGGAAAAGAGTAAAGAAATCCAAGAGTATCATGCACTCGTGTTACAAATTCAGCTCCTTAAAGACTTCTTGACTTAAAATGTTAATATTACTTCCGTTAATGTAAAGGAATATCACCATTATAAATTTAACTCAGAAGTTTAAGGGTATGGAAGGGTATGGAATCGCAATGGATGATGTTTAGCTCATACACTTAAATATGTTCCTTTGAGACCAGAAAATGCAGCTTATGGAGACTTTATGCAAAATCTGTACGTTTATTTAACATTAGTATCTCTCAGATTTTATCCCGTGTCTCTGTGACTGACTTAAAACAAATCTCAAGAAATGATTTAATTAAAGCTGTATGACTCGGCGTGAATAATAGAGGTACCATTAATAAACTTTTAATGCATCTACTCTGATTTATCTACCAATAAACAATTTATTAGTTTTCCCCACGAAATATATTAGTATGTGGAAATAAGGAGTGGGTGAAAAATGAATTAATTACTGTGCTCAGATGTAAGAAATTCATCTTTTTTATATATAATCCTGTGACAGTTATTTCACATTTTTAAAATGTTTAAGAATTTGTTCTGAATTTTTCTGGAAAAAGTAATTCGCACAAAATAGGAAATGTCAAACTGGTTAGGCCATGGAATGATACAACGCAAATTGAATGTCACATAATAGTTTTGCTAACAATAATGTAATTACGTAGTGTGCTGACGTTGACCAATAGAATAGAACTAGTTTAGTTGTTCTAGAAACATCATGTGCAGAGAACCCAGAATAATCAGATAGCCCCGCGAAACTTTGCAAACAACGGTCCTGAGAGTAACACCTTTATTTTCTTTTTCTTTTTTCTTTTGAGTCGCTCAGTGAGTTTGCAGAAAAACGTTTCAGTTGTAAATGCATTGGTGCCGTGTGCCAGAAACTTGAAGTGCATCGATGCAACAGCAATAAATTGTGAAAGGAAAGAATCTACGGCATTTAAAAATTGTAACATAGTTTGCGGAATAAATTCCACAATATTTAAACGAGAGGAATTGTCATTTACCAATAGTTGCATCATAAAATACTTTTACTCCGATACTGCGACCAGAGACACGACTCATTGCTCCAGAGTGCCGAGGCATCTACAAATTTCCACCAGATCGTCACCAAAGGTGAGAGTAATTAATCATCCATAATCACGCATTTTGCAACTCACAATAATTTATTGTTGTAACCTTTCTTAGAATAGAATGAAATAAAATCTAAGATTGTTTCCACGACGAGGATAATGTTGTGATGGCAATTTAATAACTACTACCAGCTAAACTGTTATAAGAAAACGTCCCTTACAAGGAGTTTAGATAACTATTAAATAGAGTTCATACTTATAATTCTATATTAAATTAGAAAAAAGTACACCAAGAAGCTGCTTTTAAATTTAATTTAATTATAAAGGAAAATATATTTGCTTCCTGTTATTTATTATAGAAGTATACACATATAAAATTGAACATATATTAAAGGGTATCACAAGTGTTTGGACTGGCCCCGTAGCTCAATCGGTAGAGCACCTGCCGGGTTCGATTTCAGTCTAGAGATGGGGATTTTCTCCAACCAAGATGATCTTCCACAAAGCCTGGAAGTATGAATGAGAGTGTGAATGTGTGCGTTATCTAATTATTAAAAATTCAAAGTACCAGCAGACGAAAGTTTACGACTTAACACCATCGCCAATGGGTGATTTGTTCCAAAAGGAGAACGACTGCCCTTATGATGGCCATTGCAGTTAAAGTTGGAGTATAAGTGGAACAAAAATGAAGTGGCAAACGATATAGAGACATGAGAAATCACCCCAGAATTCGCCTACCCATCTAGTAAAATCACGCAAAGTCAGAATGGACGGTCGGCGGGAATCGAGCCCGGACCTAGCGAATGTGAGCATCGCAAGTTACTGCGTAGCCATATCGCTCACTAATTAGGAGCAAATAATTCCTTAAACATGTAAGCGACAGTGAACGTCTTTGTCACTATTTTTGGTCTTAATTACATGAAGATCTGTCTGATTGTTGATTCGGACATTAAGGGATGCAACGAATAAAGAATCGTAATGAACTGGCTCAGTCGGTAGAACACCTGCCTGTCGTGCTAGGGGTCCCGGGTTCGATTCCCGGTGGTGGGGATGGGGATTTTTCTGCGACCAAGATAATTGCCCATCTTCCCCAGAGTCTGGAAGTGTGAATGAGAGTGTGAATGTGTGCGTGATCTAATGATTAAAAACCAAAGTATGTTCCAAAGGAGAACGCCGCCGATATGACCATAGCAGTTAAAGGCGGGATATAAATGGAACAAGGGGGAAAAAAAAGAATCGTAATGGATTTCAAAGGAACATTGCATATTTGTTAAAACATGAACAGGTGGAGTTGGTTGAGTCGGTTAACAGAGAAAGCGGGTTCTTAGCAGGGATTCTAAGTAAATAACACTTGACTTCGTTTGAAAAGGCATTGTTCGGACCCTTAATAATGGCTGGTGGGCTGGTGGTCCAGCAAGAAAGACATCTGGTTCTGTCTTGGGCGAAGGCAGTAAATAACGAATTAAGTGTTAAGGCGTAATATGCAGTTGACATACGGTAACTCTAAACAGTGATATATTGGTAACCCTTGATCCACAACTTCGGTTGTAATTTACGTCCTCCAACGTTGAGTCATATTGGGCGCTGAACGGAATGGATGAAATTAGCTCAAATGAGTCCGGGGTCCATGGAGCTTAGAGTTACCCGACATTCGTCTTACAGGATAGGGGAAACCCCCGGAAAAAACCTTATCCAGGTAACTCACCCTGACCGAGATTCGAACTCTCTTGAACGTGAAGCAAAGTTGCCCGCTACCAAGGCGGGCAACTTTGGGTTTGATGTGATGATAAAAAGAAGCAGTCATTAAACCAGTCTGAAAATGGCATTCCAATGTCAGAACCAACCTTACTCCTATACATATTGTAACGGCAACAGGCATTAAAGTTTCGGCACAAATAAGAAAACAATCGACGGAAAAAGTTTCATGGAAATAATGAGCCTTGCTAAGCAGTTAATATTATCGCGGCTATTGTAAACAAGCGCCGGCAAGCAAAGATAACTGAGGTAAAGGATTTGCCGGCATAGATTAAGTTACGCTTAATATGATAGAATATTTGGTTTCTTTATTCTTCCGGAAATTTCTGGAGTGATAGAGATTGGTCGGGTTCTGGTTTATTTTAGAACAATCTAGAATTACGAATTAGGTATTTAAGGACGTGACGGATCGCAAAGTTGGTTGTAAACAGGGTGAGAGTTGTGTAACAAGAGTGTTGTTGTGACGAGAGCTAACGTAATCAGCTGTCACCGTTTGTTTTTGTCATCGACCTTGGAAGATTGTGTTGTATTGATGAAGTAATGTTGTTACGTGAGTATTGAACAGTGTATCTCTACGGAAATAAAGAACATTTAGAATTTGGGCAAATTGGATTTTCAATTCTACGAACCCACAGTCACACCTCCACGTATACCCTTTCACGGAACTCTTTCCTGAGTTAGGATAGGCCACACTTCTTCAAAATTTACAACGTAAGAATAAGCTGCATCAAACTAGTCACCAAGGCGTGCAGCAACTTTTTCCAGTGTATAATGGAAGACATGCCCGGAAAAACGGGTTAACCCACATTTTTTAAAAATGGAGAAAACAGGTATTTTGTGAATGTGGCTGAAAGAAATTGTTAACATTATTTTATTTCATTTCTGAGAATATGAGTCTCAAGAATACAGGATATATTACCTATCAGGGTTATCCACCAAAACATGACTGATCTAATAACAATATAAATAAAATAAAGTGAAAACCTTTCTCAGCTTTTACATAAGTTTCATTCTATATACATTTTACAAATTTTAGGTGAAACTAATAGGTGTGTCTTTTGGCATATTTATACATGGTACACTTTGGATTATTCCATTTTTCAATAAGTATATCATTTTGGAAACTAGGTACAAGCTTTTTAGCTGTAGTCAGACTGATGAAAAAATGCTTTATCAGTAATATTCTCAGAAACTGTGGTCTCAGATTTAAGAGTTTTATAGTACTCATGATAAATTGATGGGATATAGTTCATCAGATCCTGTAATTCCTTTAATTGTTCAGAATTTATAGGTATTGGACCATTGTATTTTGGAGGACATGTCACATAAGTAAGGGATGGTTTGCCAGATATTATTTTCCTTCGAATTTCCAAAGTGTCGTAATCCTCAATACCACCGTAAGTGTATTTAAAATATAACTTAAAGGGGTGGTCTTTACATACCTTCATGCATGTCACCTCGATCAAGAATACCTTTTGGCCAGATTCTGGAGCTGTTCTTTCCTGTACTTTGTCGAGAAGAGGCTTTGCAGAGATGAACATGTTAGTTGTCATTTTGAAAACATGAAAAGGATTCTTTACAATGGGTTTCCTCACTAGCTCCATCCACTGATCTGGAACATAAATGTAAGCTGCTTGCCTCTTCTTTTTCTCCATAAGGCCGAAGTCACGATCACAAGGCAAAACTGTATGACCGGGTACTAGTTCCGCCATTGTTTAAATCCGCAGTAGAGTTTACCAACATAACGCACTGTTGAAGCACTACGGTTTGTGGTGGTTATTACTTATGAAGTGAGCTAAATACTTGTCTATTTTCCATGTATCGCTTTATTCTTATAACTAAAACTATGTTGGTTTCATAAAATATAATGATAGTTTAACTGAAAGGATACAATCATTTAAAACGTTTGTAGCTCTGTTGGTTATCCTGTTTATATGTTAGTTACCATGAATGCCACTACATGACAAGTACAGAGCTGAACAGGTTAACCCGTTTTTGACATTATATGAAAAGGATATCACGAAACGCAAGAACTTCACCTCTCTATTTAGCGTAATATGATCGCTGGAGGATAGACCAACACAAGAAAAGATAGCTCTCTGTTGCAGCAACAGAGGGCAGCACTTATCGCAAAAATTTTTATTTTGAGGGTTAGCCCGTTTTTCCGGGCATGTCTTCAATGGATGTGAAAATAACTTCCATCAAAGCAATTCTACTGAGCGTGAATCATGATTTATATATTTTCGAGGCTTAAAACTACTTTAAATAGATGAGAGTGTATTCTTTTTCGGAATATTCCTAAAATTGGCTAAGTATTCATTCGGATTCTTCTGCAACATAAATATATCGATGAACATGTTTTCCATTTTAAATAGAAATTCATTAAGTGAACTTTCAAAGAATTTGGGACCAAACCTATAAACAAGCATAACATATTATCAAACCACTGTTTGTGTATGGCACTTCAAAAATGTTATATGTGAATCATGTGTCAAAACAACTTCATGAAGCAACGAGCTAAATTTCTAGTTACATGCACTTCAATGTCTAAAGCAAAATAATGAAATTGCAGTGAATGCGCGTAATTCCAACCATTATAGCAGACATTAAACAGAATACATCGGGTAATTATATAAAAATTAAGCTCCTTTCAGCACGAGTGATGTAATGATTTTCATTATGCAGCCATTAATAATAGATGAATAAGGTACGTTTTTGGACAAGTAAATACAGCACGAGAATTTACAAAACATGTAAGCAATTCACTATTATTTATCTTACATACAGACAGTAAAACAACGTGTTAATATTTAGCAGTCCCATATTGTTACAAATGTAAATTAACATGATATTAAACAAGGAAGGAGTGAGCGACACAATGCACTCGCTGCATGTAAATGCATTATTAATGTATGAACAGCTGCAGGAATATTCAGATCAAATTCGTCGGATGTTACAATGAATATTCCAAAGCAAAATTATCATCTTATATATAAAATATGTGTATTTTAAAGGAATGTTAATAGGAATCTTGAAGATCAGAGGCTTTCAAACCTATACAAAATATCTAACTACCCGAAGCCTCCTAAATTTATAATTCACTCACGATTATGGCCACTTATATATACGAAAATATATTTATCATTTGTCCGGAATATTCCCAACAAAAATTAAAAGGTATGCCACAGTATTTGAAAACCATTGAAAGGGTTTCGGGTGTTCACTGAGTATATAAACATTAAGGCACGTAAGTTGAAAAAAAGGGCGGGAATAAGGTTCTTCATTTCAAAACTCCAAACATGAGACTGGACATATATTTATTAATTTTGGGCCACTTTTGCCCAAAAATGATTAGTTTCATTTACTATTTTTACCTTTTCAATGCGTATTATCTTATTTAGTATTCTTTACAAAGTCCTACTTAAAGCAGTGTTCTTCGACGTTATCTCGGATGCATGAAATTGGTGAAGTGCTGCTCAAAGAGCCCAGGATAAACAGAGCTTAGAGTTATTAGGCATTCATCTATCAGGATAAAGGAAAACCTGGGTAAGAAACGTTATGGAGAGAACCTACTCTGATCGAGACATGAACTCGGAACCTCTTGGCCGTTCGACAGACACGCTACCACCTGTGCTGTAGAGGCAAGTTTGTTTTTGTTCTTAGCAGCTTTTTCTTTTATCTACTTATCTATCTATGTACTTATCCACTTGTCCGTCCGTCAATCCGTTCCTCCCTCCCTCCCTCCATTCCTCCATCCCTCCCACCCTCCATCCCTCCCTTCCTCCCACCATCCATCCATCCGTCCGTCCGTTCCTCCCTCCGTCTGAACATCCGTCCATCCGTCTGTCCATCCGTCCATCCATTTATTTATTTTGAAATGTCAGCTTTTTTACTACGGCTTTACTCTTCTTTCCCAATTAATTCAGACAACAATGGTTAGCCGGTAGAGAACATGCCTGCCGCGCTAGGAGTCCCGGGTTCGATTCCCGGCGTTGGGGTGGGGATTTTTCTCCGTCCAAGATAATTCTTCATCTTCCCCAGATTCTGGAAGTATGAATGAGAGTGCGCATGTGTGCGTGATCGAATGATTAAAACCCAGCGAATACGAGTTAACACCTTCGATATCGTCCAAAGGAGAAGGAACGCCGATATGACCATACGCTAAAGTCGGGGTATAAATGAAAAAAAAAAAAAATGGTTGTACAGATTATATAGCAGCGTTAAAGATGCCCAAATGAAACAGCATTTTATTCATAATGACTTTTTGCACTTCATGTGCCATACGTTCAATGCTTTTCTTTAAATTTTGAAAAAACCTTGGTGTACGGTACTGGGAGCACATCCCCTACATCCGGTTTTTAAGACTTTAATTCTCAACTTGGGATGATTGAAAATAGAGACTGACCTAATTTGTGGAAAAATTCGCCACGTGTATTTTAAAAAGTCAGAAGTTCCTATCTGGTGCTAGTCGTGAAAACTTGACTCACCTAGTGGTTTGTACAATTAATATTCAAGTGTCCTTCTTTTGTTATACTGAGCTCATGTAAGGAGATCATACAGTTATAGCATTAGTAATGAACATGCACGAATGCGAGTCATGTTGACTTTTAATAACCAAAGTAAATATTAGTGATAGCTGTACATCTCAAAAAGTGTTTCCCACTACCGGACAGACGTAAATAAATACATATTTCTAAATAAAGGAAGAGGAATTGTATAATAAATCACTAGATAATTATTCTTATCATAACTATTGTAATTTTGAGATAAAAACAGAACACGGTAACATGATAATGTCACCTGATTATCGGATGGCCAGCTAGCAGCTGAGTGGGCAACAGGAGGCATTTAGATCACGCCTACCCATTTATCTTGTGGCGTTCACTGAAGGGGATGGTGAGGAAAGTGTCACTGGTCGCTGGCCACCTCTTTTCCCCTCCCCCTGACGTCTGGAACAGTCGGGATATTTCTTATAACCCGGAACCTTCTAGATAGGTCAGTTGGTCTTAGGTAAGCTACGCGCCGGGCTGGAGAGGAGTTGAGTTCTTGGCGAGCAGCCGTGAGGAGCGCCGTGCTAGCGAATGGACTGGAAGACTGTGTACGTGTATCAGAGGAGTTGTACGTAATTGTGAGTGTGGAGTGGACCTGTGACAGACAAACTGGTGAATTTTAATTGTATGCGCTACGTAATTCTATGTAATCGGCAAGTGTCCAACTGTAATTCGGTGGAAATAAAGAACATTTTGAGTTTGTGCAATTGGACTTTAAACTTCACGAACCCACAAAATCACAACAATATAATTTTCAAAGAGTTCTCTAGAGATTATCACAACAAAATAAAAATGTCTTAGAACTAATGAAACATTTTTTTAAACAGAGTGATGACATCTATAAAAATCAATGTTATCTTATCCTGTACATTCAATATGTGGCCAACCCTTGCACACTGAACCCAAGCCTCGTCTGTGATTTCTAAGCAAATGATACACTGCTGGAATACTTCAATCGACACTGGTTTTGGTTCCAAAATTTAATTTTCTTTTAGTCTTCTAAGGCTCTTCACTATTCAGAGTTTGAGCTAGGTTCTGTATTTATAGTTTTATTAATGTCAGTCTTGCGTCCCTTTGCTATTGGTTTGTTCTTCTGTTTTTGTGTCTTTTCCTGCAACATCAACTTATACAAAGCCGATGTTAATGTTTCATCAATTATATTGTTACTCCCAGGCTCACTAATCCTTCTGTCACATTCTTTATTGATTGTTTTTGGCCTCCATGTTGACAGGAATGCCTATAAACAAAAATTAATCTAATGTCAGCGCAAGTTCCAGAGATAAAAATATACCTTCGCGTACGGTACTGGGAAAATTGCTATCGTACGGTACTGAGCAACTTACACGTACATATATACGAGGCATGTTTTTAAAGTCAGTACCGTTTTGCGATTCCGCCGCCGCAGCGCTACGGTCAGCGTTCCGCGCATGCGCGCTGATTACCTACATCTCTTGTCTACACACCGACGCCATTACAGTTTGATTCTTCATTGTATACGTTGGTTACTGAGTGTTTAAGATGCCTCCGACAATCGCGAGTCGCGCCGATTGTGAAGTGCGTGCTGTTATATGATTTCTTTGTGCTAAAGGCGTAAAACCTATCGAATTTCATCGTGATATCTGTGAAGTTTACGGACAAAACATTATGAGTGATGAAATGGTAAGGAAATTGGTGACAGCATTTAAAGATGGCCGCACAAATGTGCATGATGAAAAACGGAGTAGGCGTCCTTCGGTCGTTACTGAAGATTTGGTGCAGAAAGTGGACGAAAAGGTGAGAGAAAGCAGACCCTTTACAATTTCATAATTGTGCGACTATTTTCCTCAATATTCTCGTAGTGTTTTGTATCGCATTGTGACCGAGAACTTGAAGTACTGGAAATTTGTTTCACGTTGGGTTCCGAAAGTGTTGACGGATTTGCACAAAACCCAACGTTTAGGCAGTGATTTGACTTTCCTTGAGCGGTACCACAATGAAGGTGAAGATTTTTTAGACCAAATTGTTGCTGGTGACGAAACATGGGTGGCGTTGTCACACCAGAATCGAAACAACAATCCATGGAATAGCGACATTCATCATCACCCACAAAAGTGAAGTTTAAGCATACAATTTCTGCCCGGAAAATCGTGTGCACAGTTTTTGCCTCGTAATGAGACAATCAATGCAGCGTCTCATTATGAGACATTCAACAATCTGCGCCGTGCAATCCAGAACAAAAGACGTGGCAATTTGAGTAAGGGTATCGTTTTGCTGCATGACAAGGCCCGTCCACATGTGGCTAATGGGACCAAAGATCTCATCAAATCTTTTCAATGGGAAGCTCTAGATCATCTTCCATACAGCCCTGATCTGGCGCCCAGCGACTACCATTTGTTCCTGCACTTGAAGAAACATCTGGGCGGTCAGCGTCTTCAAGACGATAATGAAGTCAAAACAGTTGTGATACAGTGGTTAACACGTCAGGCAGCAGAATTTTATGAGGGTATTCAAAAACTGGTGCCACGTTATGACAAGTGTCTCAATATTCATGGAAATTATGTAGAAAAGTAGATTAATGTACAGGCTTTCATATAAAAGTAAAATTATTGTGATATCTATGCACGTCTTTTTTTAAATTCCAAAACGGTACTGACTTAAAAACATGCCGCGTATAACGTCTTAGCACGGTCCGATCCCTTAAACCGAAACTGTATTTTGTGTTTGTGTAGTCTACTTAATACCAAATAATATGAATACAATTACTTAATTAGTTCTTCACCGGACAAGGCAGCAGCAACGTCAGCAAGTTATTAACAGCACAGCTCCAGTTCACTACACGACTTCTCTGAACAATAACTTCTGATTTAACAGTCAAAGAGGAGGAAAAACTTTCCGTTGATAACAAAGATGGTTGTTTGTCTAAATACACACCGTGAACTTCTACTATCTATCGACAACTACGAGATACTGACACCGTGCGGTACTGGGCGCTGTACAGTACTGTGCACATCTCCCCTATTTTAAATACTGAAAGCGATAAGAAGCGTGTGAGGGAAATGCTTTGAATACAGATGCTTAATCTTACTGCAGATATCTTCTATGCATACATTTTATTATGTTGCTACTGCTTTTCTCTGCGACCCTAAAGGAGCATTTATAAAATATCAAGCAACTACGTTGGTTCCAATACAAACATCGGTTCTATAATCTGATCTCCGATTTTGTTTACTATCGAAAAGAGTCTCTGCAAAGATGGGAAACACACCAGATGGTAGAAAAATCACCCTTCATAGTAACGAAGGTGATATCGGATGCAAATCGATATTACGTTTCAATATTCAACAGCTCATCTGAAAAACATTGCGAAAAGGGTCCTCATGTGCACAACACAAGCTGGACGGCCATAAAAAGAAACAGAATCACGTAGACGAAACAAAGGTTTTATCTTCTTGTTTTGTTTTTGCTCCTTTTACGTGCAGAAGAGCTGCTCCGATAACGACCGCAAGGATTTTTCCACATCTCGAGTGCCGTTTGCTTTGTAGGTCGACGTAGAAATCTATAAAGACGTTCTCAAAGTGTGCCCTCGGGTTCCTAGAGACAATGAGTCTCTTTCACTTGGAGATAGCTACATGGTAGGTGCTCATTTCTTGTACAGGAAAGGCAACCTGAATGAATACGGCAACAACTGGTGGAAACATTTTATTTCAAACCTGTTCCTTTTTGTGGTGTTTATCTGTGGGTGCAGAGTCTTGCATTCCATCAAAATACACCGAGCGGGATGGCCCAGGTGGTTTCGTTTGCTGCCTATACTCCGGAGGCCCGGGTTCAATTCTCAGGTGCGGGACCGAAGCCTCCCGCAGTCAGAAAATTTGCCCCGAAACCTCCCGGACCAAGATCCCTAATTACATAACCTTCAAGCCTCCCGGTTCCAGTCCCTAATTACATAGGCCCAAGTCTCCCGGTCGACACACGTAATAGTTCCAGTTTAGTGTTTCTAATTTTTGATATAGCACTACATACTTCTAGTTGAACATGTTACATTTTTTGCGTTTATGAATAATAACAAAGAAACAAGGCTCTAGCACCAAAACAAAATGAACCTCTAATGCTTAAATTTCAATTAGCAGTTGTACCAATTCGTTTAGCGTTACTCAGGGTTCACCATGAGGAGGCGAACTGACTCGCACACCAAAAGATACCACATTTATCAAGTTTTTAATTATTTACTTACTGTAATTTACTCAAAATTAATCTGCATTTAGATGCTTCGTAATTCAGAAATTCTATACCTATATCCTTACAGTAATATGTATTTTTCATCTTTAAAATAAGTGGCATTCTTCCTTTTAGAATTTATTTTCAGGTATTTCCAGGTTTGGTTTTACGATGGCTGTTCAATAAAGAATTATCATAATTTTTTACGTTCATAATTTTTCGCACTATAATTCAATCGTATCATATTCAGTTAGTTTAATTTGAAACAAACACGCCGTAGTAGTTTCATTCTTGGTATTCCTGGTTCCCGCCTGTGAAAACCAGGCAAGTTCAGACATGTGCAGTATCGCCTACCGCTGCAAAGGAGGTAACATGCAGTTAAAGGTGATGTTAGAGGAACATCCGGAGTTTCTTTCAAACATAATCACTGCTGATGAAACTTGGCTACATCATTCAGATCCTGAGAGCAAACAGCAAAGCTCAGTGTGGAAATCATCTTCATCACCGACCCCCAAAAACAAAAGTGGTTGCTTGTGCTGGGTAAGCTATGGTCATCTCATTCTTGGTATTCATGGAATGGTTTATCAGCATGTAGTACCTGCACACACATCAGTAACTGAACAATACTACAGGGATGTCCTGAAAGTATTGCAAGTCCATATCAGGCGCAAAAGACCACATTTCCAAGAAGCAGGCAGGATGCCGCACCACAATAATGCGCAGCTGCATATTGCCAATGTAGTTGCTGAATATCTTGCAAAAATCAATGTGATGTGCATTCCTCACTCTCCCTATAGTCCGAATTTAGCCCCTATTCACTAACTTGAAGAAATGCTCTCGTGGGAGGTATTATCTATCATCGGAAGGATGGCGAAGGCTGCGGAGGTAATTTTGAAGGATCTCACAAAAATGGTTTCCAGCATGACTGGCAGAAACGCTGGGACAAGTACATCGCATTCAGGGGAGACTATTTTGAGAAGGATCATCAAAATTATGAGGATGAGTAAAGGTACGTTGTAAAAAAAAATATGATCTTTCTTTATTGAACAGCCCTCGTATAAGAAATCAACTTCACGTATTCCATTCTTAGCATTTTTTCTGCTTTTAAATTTTTTACTTGCTGCATCAAGAGTTTCCAGTGTGAATAAGGCCTTTCCATTTTCTATTTGTTAAGGAATTAATTGCAATTTTATTATCCAGCTGAATTTGCCTTAGTACTTCAAAAATGTATACAGATATGGACTGCAGGAGCAAAACTGACAGTTGCATTTGTTGCGGAAACTTTCGCAAGCGTTGGTAGCTCTGTCTATTGCAACTTAGTTCTGCCCACATGGAAGGAGGAAAGGGTGCATTTTCGTCGATACAAATTTCCTCTAAATAGGCGCCAAAACATTTGTAGTTTTTCCGAGATAGATGTCACTGCCATGAAGGCTTCCGCAAAACGTTCAACAATCATATCAGGATTCAGCATTGGCAAACCAAATATGTAGTGCAGAAATTTTCCGATTTCATTTCTGGAATAGTGGTCAATAGTCCCAAGTATATATATATATAGTCCCAAGTATATATATATATATATATATATATATATATATATATATATAGCAAGTCGCTAGTTTTGTATCCTTCGCCCCCATTTTTGTGTTAGATGAAATTTACATCCTTGGATTTTAACGCCCTATATTTGGAATTCGATTTAAATGTTCTTTTCACTGTTGTTTGTTCTCAACTTCTTATCTCTGTCATCAGGTTGAAGATTTTTAATTTATCTCAGTTAGGTAAAGCCGTAATTTTATAAAATTTTGATATTTCTTTCTGATCACTCACTATATAATTTGGTCATTGATTATTATTTTTGTTCGAATTGATTCTTTTCCTCTAAATGGATACTTATTTTTGTGGTGTAGATTTTTATACTGTAATTATCTCACTTAGCTTGAAAACAGATGTGTGTAAATTAGATGCTTTATCTTGAATAATATCCAAGTCATCAGAACATAATAGTATATTTAAGTACCTATCTTCTGCTATTTTAAATCCAGGACTGACTAGTTATTTATATTTCTTCACTGCATCGTCAATGCAGATATTAAAAGGAGTGGTGATATCCTATACACGTCTAAAACATTGGTTAATAGAAATTTTTTGTGAAAGTTTAAAATTCCTTTCATATCTATTTTTGTTTCTTGACAAGGATTTTTTATAATTTTTATTAATTGCTGTGAGTATTCTTGTTCTCCCATTATTTTCCGTGGTATTTCTATTCACTCAAAGATTAATCAGTAAACGCCATACATTTTATAATGTATTATGTATTTTCCAATAATGTTTATAATAAATATATTGAATGTACATTATCTAAAGTATTTTTTTCTTCCAAAATAAGATGTTCAGTAATATTCTGTAAACGTTGGTTTATCACTCGTCTTTTTGTATACATTTTATAAACAGTACCAAAATGACATATTATTCTTTACTGTTGCCCTTATATAAATTTTATTTTACAAAAAGGGAAATCACATGGGCAGTTGAACTATGGGATCTGTGTGTTTTCCGACATATGTTACAGAAGTGCAATAATAATAATTTGACAAGAGAACCTCCTTATTTAAATAGCTGTGCCTTAAGTCCATCTTGTCCTGTTACTCTTTTGTTCTTTTTTGTACGAGCTTCGTCATGTTCTTCAATCATAATTAAGTTTCCTTCATAACTTATTGGGTTAGCTTTTAAATTTCCAGACATCTCCCTTGCTTCTTCGTTATACCAAAACCTATTTTAATTTCAATTAATAGTATTTCAAGCGATGTTATATCAAATTATAAGAAACATTTGCAAAGACTATAAAATTCTAATCTGTAACCGTATAAATGATAGACAATGCTAAATGCACAAAACCAAATGCTAAAAGCATTATTCTTAAAGTATATGATTAATTTTAGAGAAGTGTAACACTAAGTTCACGCCTACATCCATCGCACATGCTTGGCCTCTACAAGAAAGAGATGAAAGAATACTAAGAGTGCCAGAATGAGTTGACGGAAAGCACAGCGAAGTGGGGTCCTTAATATTCCCAAATTATGCATCCCATACATAACAAACTTGGACTGGTTAGGAGTAAGGAGTAGACGGACGAGGGATCTTCAGTAACTGGAACACAGCATCACAAGTTAGGCATAGTGGACCCTTTCTAATTCCAAAGTGATCTCTAGGAGGGACAGTGAGTGAGTGAGTGAGTGAGTGAGTGAGTGAGTGAGTGAGTGAGTGAGTGAGTGAGTGAGTGAGTGAGTGAGTGAGTGAGTGAGTGAGTGAGTGAGTGAGTGAGTGAGTGAGTGAGTGAGTGAGTGAGTGAGTGAGTGAGTGAGTGAGTGAGTGAGTGAGTGAGTGAGTGGTGTTTTAGGGCCCGTGGACAGCAAGGTCATTTAGGCCCGATCTAGGAGGAAGTTAGACTCCCAAACGACGATGCGATCTAGCTAGGATTCCAACACAAAATTTTTTATATTATTCAGGAGTTTATTTTGTTAAAGATTGTCAGAATATCAAGGTTTATTTCATGCTGAACTTTTAAAAATATATACAATAAATAAAACTTAATGCAAGTATGCATATTCACCATCTTTATCAATAAAATACAGTTCCTCTGTTTTGTTCCACTTACCAGTGCTCCTGTTTTAAATTGTTTATTAAGTGTGATTAAACTTAATAAAGAATGTTTGTAATCAATATGTAAACTGAAAAATCCCAGAAAAAAACTGAAAAGTGGTGAAAAACTATTTTACCGAATGCTTTTGTTTAGATTTTTAAGTTTTGCGATAAAATAAGAACTACATGATAACATTTTAACACCAAGTTTGTGTTTTAACTATTATTTCAAAGTGTATAGTCAAAAGGCCATTCAGAATCTCTCATGAACACCAATGATGGGCATTTATGTTGGTTAGTGATTCAGACCGAGAAAATGTCTTCACATAGTACGTATGCCTTGCCTAGGGTGTAGAACTTCAATTTTCTGACCAGTATTTGGCCCATTTCTTAGACATCAATTTACTTTCAAGATTTGATTAGTGGTGTTTTAGGGGCCGTCGACAACGAGGTCATTTGGGCCCGTTTACTTTCAAGAGCGACGGGATTATTGGTCATAGACTAACTCAGCCCGCCTCGGTAGCGTGCATTGTAGCGTGTCTGCCTGACGTTCAAGAGGTCCCTAGTTCGAATCTATGTCAGGGTAAGTTACCTGGATAAGGCTTTTTCCGGGTTTTTCCCTCACCCTGAAAGACGAGTGTCGGGTAACTCTAAGCTCTATGGACCCTAGGCTTATTTGAGCATCATTTCATCCATTCCAATCACCGCCCGATATCACTAAAATAGATTAACCCAGATCTAAGAAACTTCATTTCTCTTTCTTGCATACTAAATTTTGAAAGTCTCATGTCAATGGATACTTCAGATGTGATGCATATATTACAAGGCACTATAATTAATTATATACGTCATCAGGTTTATTATAACTTACGCTATTCTTCGAAAGTGCTGAGATCAATCCTCTGGCTGAATGGTTTAGGGAAATACAGTGAAATAACAGCAGTGAAACAAAATAAATGGAATATATCACTAGTTTCTGAAATTGTAGTTTTATACTTTAATGAACAAATCACAAGAAACTCTTAAGAGGGGTATTAAAAATAAACTGAACAGGCAAACTGAAAATTGAACTACTTCTTTAATTGCAGCTTGAAGCAGTCATTTGACAAAGAACCTGGAAGCTGTTGTTTATAGGAAGAAGACAGCTGGGAATTTCCTACAAGGGCGCTGAGCGAGGTGTAGCAACAGAGAATAATATAGTACAGGAAAAAGTTGAGGAAGCAGAGCAATTACAGGGGAAAAACAATTGAATCCTGTGATGAAACAAGAAACAGAGGTAGCAGTTTTAACGACCAATAAGTCACGGAACTATGCTACCCAGACCACCAACCTCGCGTCATGTTGGAAACAATTGACAGACGTTAACCACGTGGTTTTGTTGTTTCTCGAGCTGTAGGTTTATTTTTAGGAGCGGCAATGCTTTTTACTCGTTCCCCTCCAGAAAGTTCTAGGGGTTTGAAATTCGTTCCGCAGCTCCAGGTGCTTTCTCCCTCTTCATCTGTAGAAATGCAATAAAAAAGGCCGGTTGTAAAAATAGGGAAACTGAGATGTCGCATAAAACCTACATCTGTGAAGTCTTTCGTCCTTGTCCGAGATTGTTCTTGGAGATTCTGTCATAAAACTTAACAATATGCAGAAACGACGAGAATATTTCTTGACGTCCAAAGGCGGCAAGAAAGGCTACACTGGGCATAAAATAAGAGAACGTAATGTCTTAGAACTTCTAATTTTGTAACAAGAATTGCTGACAAACAAGAGTTATAGAAATGCACATATTAAAATTAATCTTGATATGTATAAGCCACGTTACAAATAAATTACAGTAGCAAGCTCTTTGCATAATAGAAACTGTTTTCTATTTAGTTGGGAAGCTGTATCCGCCTGAGATATATCAGGAGAAAAATTGCCAGGAAAATGTAATTTCGAATAGCTAATAATTGCACCGAAAATGCAGTGCATAATTTCAAAATGGAAACTTCTGCAGACATGTAGACGGCGGTAGCGTTACCACAGCATGGAGGAGAGTGGGTTCGAGTCCCATGCAGATTATGACTTTGAACGTGTGCATATGTATGAGTGCACGAGCGCACATTAAAGGTCAAGACGATGGAAATAGAAATACAGGAATAGAATCGAACATATATTAAGGTAATAAAAATAAATACAATTTCTGGACGGTATAGAAACAAGTTCTTTGTCGTATTACTAACACAACGAAATCCATAAACATCATTTTCTTCTTCTTTCGTGTTACAGGTTGACAGGATGTGTCGTACGAAAGTGGACAGATGCCGCAGAGGCTTGCGATTTGGAACTTCCCCTCAGCTTCATTTAAGCCTCCATTGCTGGGAGGAGCTTTCCGCGGTTCCCACTGCAAAGGAACTTCTCAGTTTTGGGCAGACCGCCATCGAGCACCACCCAGGCTTCCCCGCACGTTTCTATCATCTCAATTGTGGGTCGAGGTTGTCCCATTTCCATCAGAGGGAAGCCTTATCTGAGTTGTGAAAAGTGCACAAAGCTGGGATGGTCTGGAGCCTCTGCTCTTTCTATCGGCCAGTCCGTCTCCTTGTTGTCAGTGACCACCTGCGGTTTCTTGACCTCATCTGTTCCAGCACAAAATATCTGTATGAACCAAGACCAAGAGCGCACTTTTCGCCCTTGGGTATGGTACATATGTCAGTATATATTACTCTGACATTCCTTCGGTAGCACTACAAATTTCTATGTTTTTAAATCCATCGTCACTTCTTATTGTGTCTTAAAGAGTCCACATTAGAGGTCCTAAAATCTCAATTTTTACTGCTTCCATCTGCTGATTCTAAAAAAAGCAAGTAATATAAAAATCTAAACCTAAATCATTTTTTACCTCTCCGAACCTTTTAAGTACACCTATAATATTTGAGTGTTTATTTTTGTATTCTGTTTGACAAGATTACTTTCGAGCTGTCTGTTGTGTGTTTTATACCTATATTGCATTTTCAAGCAATTAAAATAATTCGTTGCTTGTTTGTTACAGATTCACATATCTTAGCATTTTCATTTCCATTCACATTCTATCTTATTGACTTTATCGGAGTTTGTATGCTAACGTTTCTCGTGGGTGTGTTTAATTATGCACTATTATGTTCCAAAGCATCTTGTGCATCTATAACAAGCATCTGTTTAGAGTTAAGTTTCTGTAATAGTGGAATGTCTAAAACTGCACAAATTTTTATTAATAAAATGAAACAAAAGACCTACCACATAATGTTTAAGTTCTTGGCTTATTTCTAATATCCTTTGTCTCTGATGCGACTTGAAAACTCCAGGTTTTTAAAGCAGGTACTAATACTGATTCTTACAGTATAAGAGATTACAGTGGACAGTAATGATTTATAAGATGAAATTATATTTCAGGAATGAAACATTTGATGCCTAAGTTTAGGATACCAAGCAGAATACTGTCGTGCGCAAAGGGACAGACAGTGCAGCAAAGAGATAAAAGCTTGCCGAAACAGATAAAGAAAGAGAAAAATAGATGACTGGAAGGTTCGCTTTCTTGATTGGTACAGAACATTCCTTTAATTTCTGCAACGATGAGTGAAGATATAAAAAGAAGCCGCGGTTAGTTTTCAGGGAACAGTCGTAATCGGACTCAATTGTGTGCCTTCAGCTGTGATCTGAAAGTGAACTCTTTTGTTTACGTGTGCAGAAGCCGCGAGAGATTGTGCAATGTTACGTCATTCTGCTGTCAGGGGTGTACAAATTTTGAATATCTGCAACCTGGACTTTTAATTTCACGAACCCAAAAAGTCACAACATGAAGGACGATACTAGTTAGACTTCTTCTGCGGACTTTCGGAATACGAGCTTAATGCGTTGTAGTGGAGACAGATCCGTTTGGTAAGCTTGCGCTGATGGTAGCAGCATAAATCATGTTTCAGTGTTCCTTCCTTTATTTTTTCAGTGAACTAATGAGAGTGATTTCATAATCCGTAAACAGTAAGTTACATAATTTACCTTGTTCTTTATAAAATTTTGAATTTTATGCATTTAAAATAAGTGTAGCTAATGAAGTATTAATGTAATAATAAAGCACTCAATGATACTTAATATATTGAGGTGTAATTAGAAAAAGAAGGAGACCCTAGCACCACTCAAGGTAACTTTCCGGGTCTCCTCCCGGGAGGAATGGATTAGTCGAAGGAATCGCAGGAGGCGACTGAAGAGAGACTGAAACGTGACAGGGTCGAGAAGATCTTAACCAGCAAATATCTGCACTATCTGTATGACAGCAATTAAAGAAGCACAGCCGCTAATCCTGCCTAAAACACGCAAAGATGCAATAGTAAATAAGATAAAACGACCACAGCATTTGCCGTATCTAACCCACAACCTCCCAAATTCGAACCTCGCACATAATCGTGAAGCCATCTTGCTCTGTTAAACTGAACTTCACCTCTTCGAATGCCCCAGTTATTTCATTTTAAAAACCTATTAGAAAAACTGGAAGTACATATTTTATTGCGTCACAGGTTATACTCTTAAAAATGAAACACGACTGACCTTACTATTTGCTTCCTCAGGCCTATGGAACTGCATAGCCTACTTACCTGCAATAAAAACAAACAAATGTTTAATGCTTTATTTAAACAGCAAATAATTATAAAATATGCTAACATATAATTATTCAGTTAATGACAGTGGACTACCAAAGGTATATTTAGGCTATTTCCGCATGCCCATTCTTGTATAAAATTAACTTTTAGATATTATTAATTCAGGTGCTAGTATTATTCAATATAAAATTGTATAAAATGGTATAAACCTTGAAGCTCGATTACCAGTAAACATAGGTGTAGTTACTCATTAAAGTCTGCTACTTTTCAGTACCAGTAACGGGATAATTTGGTCAAAGCTGTTGCTACACTTAGACGGAGCTATAAAGGCTGCTGGTCTTTATTATGTGCAGCAAAAGAGTTTACAGTTTCTCCTGAGAAAAGCGTCTACCACTGAAATTGTTTTCCAATGTTTAAATACTCCAGTTCAAAGAGAGACCCAATTAAAGCAAAGATAAAAGTTGAAGTGGCTGGCCCCGTAGCTCAGTCGGTAAAGCACCTGCCTACCGTGCTAGGGGTCCCGGGTTCGATTCCCGGCGGTGGGGGTGGGGAATTTTTCTCCGACCAAGATAATTCCCAATCTTCCTCAGAGTCTGGAAGTATGAATGAGAGTGTGAATGTGTGCGTGATGTAATGATTAAAAACCAAAGATGACGAGTTAATACCTTCAGTATGTTCCAAAGGAGAACGGCCGCCGGTATGACCATAGTAGTTAAAGGCGGGGTATAAATGGAACAAGCAAAAAAAGTTGAAGTGACCAATAGGAAGACAGACACTGGCATGGTATAGGAATACTCTGAAACTTAGGATAGTTGCTGAAAGGTCAGTGTTGTAGAAGTGTATTCTGGCAAAGTCTCGAGCAGGGCGAGCGTAACAGCTCCAATCAGTGCGATATAATTTGCATTCAGTAAAGTCTGAAGTGCATCCCAAGTAATTTCTGATAATTACTTTAATATTTTAAAATTGCGAGCGGTATATTTACGAACCACGAGTGATTCGTTTTTAATGAAAACATGCAGAACTCTGGGTAAGTAGCAACGCCGATACCAAAGAGATATAAGCCCTTATTTTGCGAATAAACCTGAGGAAAAACCAAATTCCCTCTTCAAGCATCACACCAACTCCATATCAATTAGCAACTCCTTTTTATAGATACTCGTCAGGAGGCAGCAGATCGTCACTTGGAAGCCCGACGGAGAGAAAACGACAACATGAAGAGTAATTACATTAATATTTCTTTTATTGCAATATTAATGTAAACTTGCACAGCAAAAGATTAGTTGTTAAACATAAAATGGCTATGTTAAACTTTACAAAATTGTACAGAGGTATATTTTTTTATCTTGAAAAGTGGTGAGCGATGTGCAGTGGTATCTGGACGAGTCCAACTCAGAACGGTTACAACTGGAGAGGATGGTAGGTCAATTGCGCACTAGTTGCGAGCAACTAAACACGTGCAGAGCTACTCGGAAACACTACAACTTGTTTCAAAATGTGCTAGTCTCCTGGTTCCAAGAGGGCATTTATAAATGACGCCTCCTAGCAGCACATTAGGATATAAAGTGCTACATTTAAAAACACGAGAAATAATAACCAATATCCATAGATTTATAAAGAAGAAACAATGTCTGGGTCAGCTATAAAAATCTGTGGAAGGGTATCTGAGGCAACAGTTGTGTCTGAAAACAGTTTAAGAGAGTTATTAAGGAAAGAAAAGCTATTGGTGCTAGTGCAACAACGTCCTTCTCTATGCCCAGTAAAGAAAGATTAAGAACATGCACAAAATCCAATTTGAATGTTTTAATTCAGAAGTAGTTAGGCGAACTATAAATAATTTTTAAATCACAGAAAAACAAAGACCAACTTTGAAGAAAGTGCTTATGAAGCTTAAAAATTCTACTGAATTCCAAGGCAGTGTCTGAACATTAAGAAGAGTTCTTTTGAAGCTAGGATTGTTTGAAAAAAAAAAAACACTAAAAGTGACAGACAAATTTTAATCGAAAAACTCACAATACGTGCAAAAAGGCTTAAGTATTTACGAAATATTCGGAGATATCGAAGTGAAGAATATATAGTATATATGCATGAAACATATAAATACAGCACATACTGGACCATATGCCTGCAGTGAAATACGTTACAGGGACTCTGCAGCGATATTGAAAGGTCGACAGTTGTTCATCATGCCTGTCGGAGGAGAAAAGGGTTTTGTTCCAAACGCCTATGTACTATTTAAGATCCAACAATACTAAGAATTACAGCTTAGTTTATAAGTGCTGCAAAACTGGCTTCGAGAATGAAAATTGTTTTTAGACACCTTATGCATCGCCCTCCCCCCTCGTAATCTTACGCGTGTAACGCACTGTGGCGATACGTGCACTATCCCAACCACAGTTGCTACTCATCCCTACCTCGCATGATTCCTGTCAAGATAAAATAATACATATGTACATTTGAGGCTTAAAAGTCGATCGAATACATGATTTTGAATGTCAGAAGGAACGAAATTAAAATAAAATGGTTAAAATGAAATAGCGGTAAACGAGAAAACACTAGTTTTCATCTACTGAACAGGGAAAACCACAAAAAGCCCAAGATCAGCGTGTGCATTGGAGGAGAATCGAACTGGGGACCTACGGAATGCGTTACCAGGGATCTAGAATATTCGGTTACTGACACACTTAGCAAGAACAAGAAGGGTACCACTATATAACCGATTTTGCACTGAGTTTACAAACCAAAACACGCGTGACCGTTTTGCTTTTCGTTTTTCATTTCAGTGAAATCTTGATTTTTTAGTGAAATGCAATGTCATATTACTTAACAAAAATTAAATATATGTGCATTTAAATAAATCAAAAATACAAAAGGTTATATTTCATATTTTAAAGAGCACAAGTTAAGACAACGGACGGCCAGGAAGCGAGAATGCTAGCAGATATAATCCAGTGTGTCACAAAAGTGTGGCGAGGTTTTAGTTTAGCTGCATGTAGTACATCAGCAACAAAGAGAAAGTGAACCCATGGTGTGGGGGGTTAGTGCTTTTTACAGAACCGTAGCATACGATAAATGGAATATGAAAGGAGATTTTAATGCGCGACCCAGATATGCGCAAACAAAAGCATTTGCGTAAACAATGAGGCAAAGGGGAATTCGTGATAATACAAGGACATTAAGAGATTTTGCTGCTCTCAACAAATTAACATATTTCCCGAGCTTGCACAAAGTGAACGAGATAATGAAACTATAATGGATTACATAATGGCCAATGTTAAACATGTTAGGAACATTATGTATTGTACAGCTTCTGGAAATTATGCAACTAGATAGTTTATTACACAACAAACACCAACGGTTGTGGACATTTTTTGCCTTCAATTGTTCAAAAGTTTCCACTTCGCAGCAACTTCTTAAAGTATGAATATATACATAGAGACTTCCTGATTCAAATATCGGGTTTCCCTTAAGCTTTCAAATTTATGCTACCATTACGGTGAATAAAACTGACCAAGAATACATTGGTACAGGTTTTCCAAAACGATGACAAATGATTCACAGTTAAGTAACTTTTTACTAATTCAATGATTACAAAATTGGTGAAAGAGGAAAAACATGTCTCATGCTCATTCACCTCATATCGAATGCATATGCAGCTGTTGAGGAATAGTGTTTTTATAGTAATCTCTGCATAATGAACGTACAGTATACATACAGTAACGCTGCTCATCCAGAAAGCGTAGCACTAGCATTTTTATATACTCTGTCACACGCTAGTTTAATCCTGCTGTAAACAACAAGGCGGAGCTGACTTAACTCGCCACGTCTTAGACGCTACATGTACGCACTTAAGTTTTGCAACAACAGCCTATATATAGCAGCGCTAACTTCCAGACAATAAACAAATAGAACTGGGTTACACACCCTTTCCAGCCCAGTGGTTTTGCTCTGAAACCATTCTTCAAAGCGCTTAGCCAAGCAGCCCACTGGCTTCGGATTGAAACCAGCAGCATGTCCCTTTAGCTGGAACCCTCTAGCGTATGAATGCAGTACTTCTTGTAACAACTGAGCAGCGTGGTTAGCGCCAGTGGTATTTTAGTGTGGCAGTGTGTCTGATGCCGTGTAGTTTACGCGCGCTTTATTGTTATCATCTGTTGTGGTGTATTCAATATATTTTTTTAGTCTTGTGAGATTACATTTATAACATCCGGAAGATATTTTTGCAAAAAACATTGGTGGTTTCAGTATGAAACCACTGGAATACACAGGTTTGTTTTACAAAACTTCCTATCACAGTTATTCATCTTTATAGAAGTTCATTATGCAAGAAAGGCGTTCTGCAATGGGATCCAGAGTGTTTAGAGCTAGTGAACTCAACACAGAAATGGTAATGGCCATTCTTGCGGAAATTCCAAGCGATCCTGAATCGGAAGTTTCAGAGGATGACACACAATCCGACGAAGAAGTGGTGTTGGAAACTAAAGTGGACAATATAAGCTACTGTGCCATTAGTAATGGACATTCCATGAATATCTACGACAACATGGAGATGCAAAGATGGATCTCGAGTAGAAATTACATGTCCTGCCATTGTAGTGAGTGGAGTTTTAGGGCCCGTCGACAGCAAGGTCATTTGGGCTCCTGCCATTGTAAAGGATTGCAATGCAAATATTGAATTTGTAGATAAAACCGACATGCTAAAATTAATCTACAAGATTGACAGAAAAAGCAAGAAATGGTGGCATAGAAGTTTTTGGCATTTCCTTGATGTTACTACTGTAAATGCCTTCATCATCTACAAAGAGGTATTGGATCAAACATCAGTTACACTGAAGCAGCTTAGACTCAATAATTGCTGGTCTATTTGGATCCAAATCATCAACTCCTAACCAGAGGAGGGCAACCATCCGAACCAACAGAATCAAACCAAGGGCCATCTCGTAGATGTGCAGTCTGCAGTACAGCCAAAGAACCCCATCGTACAAGATCTATGTGCAAAACGTGCAATGTAGTACTTTGTCAAAAACCAACAACTGTTTCGCAGAGTTTCATAAGAAGCTGTAACAATGGACTTGTGTTACGGTCCAGTGGTTTCAGTATGAAACCATAACAAATGTTCAACAATGGAACAATTATTTTTTTTTATTTTAAAATGTTGTTTTTAGACCATTAAACATAGTTTTTCAATGATATCACAAATTTTTATTTCTATTTCCACTTCTTGGGCCTGAAAGGGTTAACTTATTAAATATGTAAGTTGGAATATTAATAGAATCATGCAGAATCATGCAGAATTAATAGAATTGGACTCCTACGAAAACTTCTGATTTGGCGCAGATATTTACGTCTCAAGATCACAATATCTTCTCTGCCCAATATAACTGATTTCCGCCCTCACTTTTGAAATTTCAATCCCATATCTATCAACGACCAATGGAGTGTGAAAAAATTGGGCAAGTCTGTATCAGAATTTACCGCATGCCAAACTTTATTTATAGATGATTCCTGGCTTCTTTCTTTAAGCACCGCAAATCAATGCGCGAACATTCGCCTCTCGCCACTTTTTAAAGGTTTTCCTCGATTGTGTTTTAATTTTAGCTGAAGTACCGGCCTGCTACATGATGAAGAGCTTACTGATTTTAAATTGCATATACATAAGTGTTCTTGGGTTTATGAGGTAGGGGAGATGTAGTAACTCCACTCTGAAGTAACTCCACACTATAAACAATAACATCTTAATCAGCATTCAACTCGATAAAGACCTCATTGTGAGAGAGCTGCCTGCTATAGTAATGCAAAAATATTATATAATAGCAGTGTTCTTAAGTAATTGTTAAATAAAATGCAGCCTATTTTAACATAATAAGTTAAAGCTGTGTATAATTTCACCTGTCTTTTATCTAATCTGTATATTGCATACTATTATGTATATACCTGTTGTAAATGTTCCATTCAAAACTCACGAACCCAGAACACATCTTTGTGGTATGAGAAGCAGAAAGATAAAATGTTATTACGTTTATAAGAATCGAAACATTTGCATACTTTTCTCCCTCCGAAATTAGCTCTCACAGAGCAGTGATCAGGAGACTACTTACAGTACTGTAGTTAAAGGAGGGGTTTATCGTATGCATGCAAATAGAAGAAACCGCCCATTAACTTTGCTAAACCAATCAACAGCTTATCCGTTTTATGTCCCATATCTCTGTCTCTGTCTCTCTTCCCACCTAGATGTTTACAGCAGAATTAAACTAGGTTGAGACAGATTATACCACTTCATACTGAAATTACTGACTTTTAAGATCAATAATTTTATAAAAAGTTTTATGGGAGATGGATAAATCACTATTAAACCTTTGTATATATTAAAATCAATGCCCATAGGAAGATACATAAGTTTTTCAGGAAACGCAAAGTTATTGGAAAGGAAAGTTAGGTGCTCCGTAAAAGCAATAATTAGTGAGAAGTCAGAGTAGCTAAAGTAATTAGCTGTCCCAGTGAACTGTAATCAACAAGAAATCGATGAAATCTGGCTTTGAAGTGCGGGAATAGCCTAGATATCTGCTTCACACTCAGGAGGTCTCAAGTTCGAATCTCGAACTGAGTAAGTTATCTGGATAAAGCTTTTTTCGAATGACTGTCGAGTAACTCAAACTTCTATTGACCCAGAACTCATTTGAGCCTCATTTCATCCATTGCATTCATCCACCGATGTGATAAATCAGTTAATATATGCTAATCAAAGGTGGAGATACAGAAGACGGCATCAAATAAATCGCGGTAGACAATATCACCTTGCAATACCAACTTATTTGCATAAAGTTGCGAATATTATGGGATATAATACGAAGTCTGTTCAATAAAGAATGATCATAAACTTTTTACGATCATAATTTCTCGCACTAAAACTCTTGATGTGAAACAAACACGCCATAGTAGTTTCAATTTGGTACTCCTGGTTCCCGCCTGTGAGAACCAGGTAAGTTAAGATATGTTCAGTTTCGCCTACCGCTGCAAAGGAGTTAACATACAGTTATAGTTGATGTGAGAGGAAGACCAGGAGTTTCTTTCAAACGTAATTACTGCTGATGAAACTTGGCTAAATCATTTTGATTCTGAGAGCAAACAGCAAAGCTCAGTGTGGAAATATCCTTCATCACTAACCCCCAGAAAAGCAAAAGGTTACTGCTGCTGCTGGGCAAGTTATGGTCATCTCATTCTTTGATATCCATGGAATGGTTTATCAGCATGTTGTACCTGCACACACATCAGTAACTGGACAATACTATAGGGATGTGCTGGAAACATTGTAAGTTTATATCAGTCGCAAAAGACCACATTTCCGTGAAGCAGGCTGGATGCTGCACCACGATAATGCGGGGCCGCATATTGCCAATGTTGTTGAATATTTTGCAAAAATAAACGTAAAGTGACAGTCCTCACCCTCGCTATAGTCCGGATATAGCCCCTTGTGACCTTCTTCTATTCCCTAACTTGAGGAAACGCCTTCGTGGGAGGCACTATCCATCATCAGTAGTTGTGGTGAAGGCTGCGGAGGCGATTTTGAAGGATCTCTCAAAGTATGGTTAACAGCATATCTTTGAAGACTGGCAGAAACGCTGGGACAAGTGCATCGCATTCAGGGGAGAGTATTCTGAGAATGACCACCAAAAGTATGAGGAGTAAAGGGACATTCTCAAAAAAAAAAAAAAAAAAGTGAGCAATCTTTATTGAACAGCCCTCGTATTATATTGATTTAAGGCCGGGCTATAATGTTTCCGAAATATTGGCCTGGAAATGGAGTTGAGTACGCAGGCTTTATCCGTATACAATGCAATGAGCTTGTGCACACTGCCAATACCAAACACACAAATCTAAAATGGAGAACATGACAACCAGAAATTTATTTACTTTAACTAAGAATATATAACAATTGAAAATCATGCACAGTAGTTCTATACTTTAGAGCAGTTGCTGTCATAGTAGCAGACGAACACTTTGTTTCCAAATAGTACTTTTATCTCCTAATGTAAAATGCATTAATACTGTTACACCGTTGCAGGTAAACAACAGTAAAAGTCTGAAACTAACCCTAGGTGCCATTCTCTTTTTCCTCTTGCTGAGAGAATATTCCGCTTAAATAAATGAATTTTCGAAATAATAAAACAGTATTGTAAAATAACTAAATTAATACGCATAAAACACTAGACTTTTAAGGTATTTAGGCTAAGTAGGGGAAATAAAACCACTGTAATCAAAAATTTCATAGCACATTTTACTGGAAATACACTGGAATTGAGGTTGCCTAAATCCACAGAAAAGCATTATCAGAAAAAGACACGTATTTGTGAATAGTATAAATAAAAAATAACAAAAAGTCTGCTAATTATGATATGACTACAGAAACCTCCAAGTATATGACATGACGATTTCCCAGAAAATTTCGATGCAAGTTATAATTCATACAAAACAATTTGTTCTTAACTTTTATTGACCAAAAAATGGCTGTAATTATTCTTGTTTAAAATACCCTGTGTTTAAGTCATTGTTATGGGAAACGACGTATGCGTAACTAAATTTTCTACGAATAGCATGGCAACCTCTCTTCACTCTGAATAAATATTCTATATTAATTGGTAAGCTCTAAGTGATAACAAAATTTGTAAATGCTTAAATGCACAACTTATGTCTATCAAAAAAGAAACTGACAGGAGATCTGAAATATAGATCTGAATTCTCCTTAATCAAAGGCAAAATTAGTTGCAGTATGTGTGCATCTGTCCATGAACAGAACAAATAAAAAAATAAAGGTCGGTAAATTCGAAACTATATAAATTCATAATCTCCCAAGGATGCGACACAAGGTAGCACACAAAAATAAAGAAATAAAAGAATAAAAAAGTTCAACACGAAAAAAAAAGGATTTTAAATACTTTGTTTTCCTCAAGAATTTTTCTTATTATTTCGGTTACGATACCAATGGCTTTTAAGATGTTTTATTACAAATGAAATGCATACATATTTTGAATTTTCTCGGAATGGTACCGGAAGTTGTTTTCATTTTGTTTGACCGCAAACGCGTGATAAAATGTGGATCTCATTGGAGCAGACAATTTGTCATACAATTCTTTTTTGCAGGTTGGGGGAGGGATATAACCATTTTGGACATTTCTCCCTTTACCAGTGTAAATTATCAAATACCTGTTCTTTTTTCAAATAGGGAGCTGCTATTCGTTCTTTATATCATGAACATGTAAAGTCAACGGCATTCGTCAAAGTTAGCGCACAGCTCTTAAAAGATTTGACAATCGCTCAAACCTCCGTATTCTCCTACTCCCATTGTACCTATAAATAAATATATTAATAAAACCACTTGTAACAAGGCTTATCTCAATAAATGTAAAGTGCAAAGAGAATTAAAGTATGGTTTACACAAGTGAATAGAGAAACAATGTAAGGGTACAAAGAATTTTTTGATGGATTTAATCAAGATGTTAATTGTTTATACTCTTTTCAATTGAGAAGTCGCTACTCGCTTTCTTGCCAGTCATCATGCAGTACCACTACATATCAGCATGGTCTTTAAAAACATGCCCCTCTCTTTATCAACTGTATCGCATAGCTATATGTTGAAATGAAAGTTTAACCGGATTAACAATGTGCAGATAGAATAGGTAGTTTGTTTAGCACGGTGGTAACATAAAGGGAGACCTGGCACCCTCTGGGAAAGTTGGTCAGAGGTGTCTAAATCTCAGAGGACCTTGAATGGAGCATTTGGGGAGATACTTGATTGAGAAGCAGGATTTCTGCTCTTGATCAGGAAAAGGCTGCTGTCTCACGGAGTTAATTTAGTTAAAACAGTAAGCTCTTATAGGCACAGTTTGTAGAAAAATCGTTGAGAAACATATGCAACTCATCGAATGTTTTCATACCATTTCTGCTTAAACAAGTGAAAGAAGATAATTAAACCTTCATCGTATTGCCTCAATATAGAGCGATGAAAATGATCAAGAAAGAGGTTGATGTTATGATAATAGAACTGACTAATAAATCAAAGTTACTTAAAAGTAACATAAAGGAAACGTGATTGATCGAACGTTGGATACTTCTGTCTGACGAGAATGAATCAATGCAAAAATAAATTCTTCAATTAAGTTTATGGATAACAAGTTATTAATTTGCGCTTTTGATGTATAACAGTTATTGATAAAGTGCTTATTATTTAGTTGCTCCCTGGAGATTAATACTCAGTAATTATGACCTGTATAATTATCTAAAGAGCGGCACTTTAAGCCTCATCCTATTTTGTATTGTTATAATATAATTTATTAGATTTAATATAATATGCCCCTAGTTCAATATAATCCTGAATTACTCTCATTGTCCCTAGAGTATATATTGTTGCTTTTACAGTATTGGTTGTTAATTTACGCACTTTCTACTTTTGCTATACATAACAGTGTAACATTTTCCCTCAAAACAATTTTATTATACTGCAGTGAAATTATAATAATTAGTTTATTTTCCATGATAATCGAATATTTTATAATTATTTTCGAGAAGGATTAAATAAAGGCACAGAGTGGTTCTTTACCTGCGAAATCCCCATTTATATTCCAGTGGCAATTCGAAATTACTTCATGTCGTTCTGACATTAGTGCTTAAAAATTCCGATGCCTAATTATAAAACCATTCATATGTTTTACTGTTGCATTTATACCCCACCTTTGACTGCAATGGTCCTATCGGCGGTCGTTTTCCTTTGGAACATATCGCGATTATGGACCTTGGGTTGGTGGTACTTTGGATTTTTTAATCATTATATCACGCATACATTCACACACTCATTAATACTTCCAGATTCTGGGGAGGTTGGGGAATCATCTTGATTGGAGAAAAATCCCCACCCACCGGGACCCCACGCAGAGTAGGCAGGTGCTCTACCGGCTGGGCTACGGGGTCAGACAACCTTCACATTTTTTATATATTTTGATGAACATTTTGATTAAGCTTGGCGTACTAGAAATTATTAGAGTTTCTATCATTCTCGATATAATTCGCTTTAACATTATATATTAAAATAACAGTTTAACTTCCATGTCACAACGGAACTTGGCTTTTCAGAAATTGATTATCATTCTGAGGAAATACTTAAATATTAAGCACAGCTCTTAACTCATTTTTGATCATTACTGACTTGGTGAATGCAATCCTAGACATTAAGGATAAAAAACTGCATTGATTAAAGAAATCAAAACTTATCCACTGAAGCTATCAACTCAGGCAAACAGATTAACATTTTGTGGATACCATCACAGAGATGAATTAATGGCAATGAACGAACAGATGCAGCAATCATCGAAGCAACCAGTTTACCTCCAGATGAAGTAATTACAAGCATAACTTACCAAGATTTATACTGTCTATATTAAAAATGACATCAAGAAACTTGGAAAATCGGTGGTATAAGAACTCAAACAGCAAACTGCTTGATATAATGATTAACGGAATATTAAGACCTCTTCTTAAACAACTGAAAGGTTAACAACAAGTGGCTTTAGCTAGACTAAGAATTGGTCACTGCAGAATCGCGCATTCACACATCATATCAAAGTATCCAGCCCGTATATGTGCGATGTGTCAGACTGCTTTAACAACTGCACATATCATTATTAAATGTGCCAAATACACAAAGTGGCAGACGAAGAAAAAGCTTCCATATGATGTTTCTACTGTACTTAATGATCCTAAAATGATCAGTAACATTCTACAATTTACAAAAGGCGCTTCATTATTTCAATTGTTGTAATTTTAGTGCATCACTATCGTTCTCAAGTTTGTACTGTCGTTAATATTCCACTTTATTGTAAACCTACCAAACAATATTATAAATTATACCAATGTCATATTTAGTGTTATATATTAAGGCAATGTTATATTCATATAACATTTTAAACACTGTATTAGGTTGTATTATTGTGTTAACAAAGACATTATGTAATTACTTTGTGTACAGTCGCAATATGACCTATAGTTAGCGGTTATAAAGAAGGTTGAGATAAAAAAAAATGAAAAGCACAGCTCAGCACTTATGCCATTTAAAAGGTCAAATATTTAAATTATCATAAAACCGAAACCATCCCAGATGTAAAAATAAGAAGGTTAATTTTAAAATTGTCTTTAATTATAGATAAAGAAAAATAGACTGCGAATTTATACTGCCTCAAAACTAGAATCTTCAGCAACCTCGGCTGCAGATGTCTCCATTCCTGAACTATAATACCTGAACTTGAAACATGTCATGATACATCATAATCATAATCATCATCATCGTCGTCGTCGTCATCAAAACCTTTGAACTGGTAAAGGTAGGCTGTTGTGGTTGATTACTGCTGCAAATTCAGCGCTGCCATAAAATGTGTAAATACTAGATCAGATAGTAACAAGAATAACAGAACATCAGGATGAGTTAACAATATTCTGATGTCTTTAAGCGTTGTGATGATACTGCTCCTTGGCTTGCTAATAATTTTAGGTGTCTTCAAACAATAATAATCAAGAAATGTAAAGCTCCTTAAACATTTATGTTGTTGAAACACTAGAACTGCAGAAAACTATAGGCTCGTATAAATAGAATTCCCTATAAATTGTTATAAAATTAAAGAGCGGTTTGCGATTGGGGAATTTGCTTAACTTCTTCGTGTCTCAAAGGTGGAAGATGCTGAGTTTATACTAAAGGTTTGGTGTTTAACTACCTTTTCATTTTTGAGTCATTTTATTTACACACATACACAGACACACACATATGTTTTAGACAAGTATTTATTGAAACCAGGGAGTTAAAAGCAACAACAATCCTCCATTGATGGAGTCGACATGAAAAATTCAATGCCACGGCCAGGATTTGAACCACGGATTTACTGGTTTCCGTCCATTTACTCTTATCCATTGAGCTACCATGGCCAATTTGCCGTCATGACAATAAATTCTCCAATTGACTAATATATTTCCCCGGTTAACCACTAGGGGCTCTCGCATCCGAGGTAAATCGTCTGTGGCGTCTTAGTATTGTTAGTACTTGAGTCCCAGGCTTCATCATTTAACTCTTATTATTTTAGTTAATTGATGGAAATTAATCATTTCTTCACACCAGCCGTATACAAAGATTTTGGATTGATGGAGTCGACATGAAAAATTCAATGCCACGGCCGGGATTAGAACCACGGATCTACTGGTTTCCATCCAGTCACTCTTACCTTTTGGCCATGGTAGCTCAATGAGTAAAAGCGACTGGACGGAAACCAGTAGATCTGTGGTTCAAATCCCGGCCGTGGCACTGCATTTTTCATGTCGACTCCATCAATCCAAAATCTTAGCCTGTATACGGCTAATGTGAAGGAATGATTAATTTCCATGAATTAACTAAAACAATCCTCCATATAGAATTCCAGGGTGGAATGCAATACTTCTGGTAAAAAGGTTTCTAACCCAGGAATCTAGGTCGAAGGACCACCACCCCTCCCCAGTTCATGTAGGTACATATTTCGCTAACTGTCCAGCTCATTTTCTCCTCCAGTAGCAGAGGGACATGCTTGGAATGTGTTAGGGCACAAGAAACAGTGATCCTTGAATAGCGGCAGGATGTACCTTTCTGTTCTGGCTACACCATACAACATCCGGGATGTGAGCCGAGTATTTCCGTCTACAACATGTGACTTGTCTGTTAAACGTCAGCTGCCACCCCACCCTAGCCTGCGACAAGGGGCCACAGCCCCTTACAGTATAAACTGTGAAGTGCACACTTACAGATGATAGCCACGGAGTGACAAAACCTTTGTTAGCTCTCCTTGTAATTAACAATGCACCTCTCTTTATAAGGAAACATATATTGACCTTACCTAACTAGGTTACAATTTGACATGTGACATTTCGTTCTTGCTTTGTAATTTAATTGACTAACAGGTGTAATAAAATTATTTTCGTTTGTCATAGCTTATTACTTCTCGAAGTTTCAGAATACAAAAATATCCTTTTAATGAAAATATCTCCGTGGGCATGTGTGTATGTGCAAGTGTCAAAGGAGTTTTATCAGAATATTAAGACGTACTCGAAAGAAAATAAAAAGTAACAAAGATATTTCCACGTAAAGGCTGGTTTGGATTGGTGGATTTCCTTTAAAAAGCTTCATGTACCTGGATGATACTGAAAATAAACTCAAAATTTTATATAGCCGTTTCAAAGCTATACTGTTTATACACATATACAGACATAAACATTTTTATAAAACCCTTTTGCTGCTTTAGGAAGTCATAAAATGTGTAATTTTAGTGAAATCTGAATATCACATTTTTGGATAGGTATGCAGAAGGGGAGACAATAGTATAGTGGTTAAAATTGTCAGGTGAATCTATCAGGTTTTCAATTAGTAACTTTGGTGGAGTTATTTTGTAATTAGTGGGTTGGGAAAGGCTATTACGCTTTTAGCTTTTAATTTGTAAATACTTATTATAAGTATTATTCCGTTTTTATTTTCCTGAGTGCAATGTTAGGCACAACGAATTCTTGTGAACTCCAAGGGTGTGGAGCTTTCCACTTGTATCACTGAACCATGGCAAACTTGTGATATTGGCGTTATAAGCAAGTGTATTTGATAGTCTGAGAGAGGTTTTCTTTTTATCTATATTTTGGTGTTATTAGTGCAGCTAACAACTAAAACTAAGGATGTTATGCAGCTTTATTGTGTTTTATTAATACGAACTTCCTCTAAGTCAGCTTTGAACTTCCTTGACCGCTATCACGATGGACAACTTTTTGAAATCAATTGTTCCTGGAGATGAAACTTGAATCCAATACGACATACCGGAAACAAAGAGGCAATCACAACAATGGATGCATCTTCAAAACAACGTCAATGTTCACTTAAAATCATTGGCAGCAACATCTTTTTGCAGAGGTTGTCCATAGGTATGACAAATGTCTCAATCTTTACGGTGATTATGTTGTAAAGTAAACATAAGAGTCAAAACTTTTTGTAATAAAATAGTTGTTTTCTATGAACTTGTCTTTTATTTATACCCTATTGGAGGTTGAGAACAAAAACGGTCCTCTTATCATTTTAACTGGCACAGCTGCTGTATGCGGCTGTTCTTATGATTTGTGATAATAATGAATGTAACTTGCTGAAGGTGGGATGACCGCATGTGAGATTTGTTGTGGACAAACACGGCCCTGGGGCGAACAGTGGGGACTTCCGGTTTACCCCGCCAGCGTACCATCAATTGCTCCGATGATAATGGGGATATTGGTGGAATGCTGACGTTCATCTACTTCCCTAACTCTCATTCCAGGGACCAGGCTGATCACCCATCCCTGGATTTCTCTCTCTGATCCACAGCTGAGGCTCCTTCATACCGACGCCGAAAATGACATAAGTGTAGAGGACCATATATTAACATGACTGTATCCTATACCAAGAGAAGAAATAAAATAAGCGAACTTAAGCCACTAATTGTCTGAATAAATATTTTAGGAAATCTAAATAGCGCCAAATTAAATTAATTACATGTTTATACCAAGTGATATAACACCTAAATGTATTGCATTATTGCAAAAAAAGTATTTTAATTTAAATGTTTAAGGAGTTAACATCCTAATGTGATATACACACCTTCAGCTGCCGCAGAAAAAAATTTGATCTTCCTCTAGATGATACAGATATACATCAGTACCTTCCTGTGAAATATGCTTTATTAGATTATAAAACAGCACCAAAGAATATGAAACTAATTACCTCATGGATTGTTTTCTTTCCCTTTTCAACAGTTACTAATCATAGCATAATAATAGCATATCTGTTCATAGCAATTACTGTTTTGCTCATAACATGAAAGTAATTACTCATGTGCCACGTTTATTGCGTACTCCTTTCTTGATCATTTTTGGATGTTCTACATTGACGCAATACGAGGAAGGTTTAATAATCTTCCTTCACTTGGTCCTGTATAAGCACAAATCTTAGATATGTTTTATTTATTCCATGTTTCTCTACAACTCTTCTGTAAACCATTACTATAAGAGCTAACTGTTCTAACTAAATTAACTCAGTGACGCTGCAGCCTTTTGGTCAAGGTCCCTCTACCGGTCACTGCTCTACACATACTCAACAAAAGCAACACAAGTGGGTGCAGTTTAGTGGGGTGGGACCTGGTCAGCGTTGTGGTTTCTCTCTGCGAGTATATGCGGCCTTCGTAACCTCAGGTCCTACTTCTCATTCAAGTAGGTCCTTAATTGGCCCCTCAGGACCTAATGAGAATTAGAACACCCCGAACCAGCTCTCATAGTGGAAGAAAATTCTTACACCCAGGTAGTCTCCCGTTGTACTACCACCGCTTTGTAAAAACGGCCTACTATTCTTTCCACATATTGTTAATCCGAATAATGTTTACTTTAAACATACAGTTATGCGACACAGTAGATAAAGCGAGAGATATTTTTAAAGATCGTATTGGTATGTGTTGATCTTGTATGATCAAGAGAAAGAAACGAATAGCGACTTCATTAACTTCATTTATTAGCGATATTATTAACTCAAAACGAGTTATAAAACTACTGCTTGAAAAGAAAAATCTTCTAACCCCTTCATGTTATGGTAATAAACATTTTGAGAACTAATTTTATTACATTTTTCTTTATAGCAATAATGGAACAGTAGAATACGGAGGATAAAGTGATGGATCTTTAAAGAACTGCACTCTACTTCATAGTTTGGACCGCTTTCATTGACTTTGCATGTTCAGGACACTAAAGAACAAATAAGGTCGTCCTATTGGAGAATAAAATAGGTTTAGATTTGAAAGTCAAATTGATGACAAGGCACATCTCAGAAATAGTTATAACCCATGGTGCGACAGCCCTTATAGGGCCAAGGGCTACCAACCCGACTGCCGGCCTCACGCCCACATACGCACGGCAGCGGTGGACGATCATTCAACTGATACGAGGAGGAGATGTGGTCAGTATCTCGGCATCCCCCAGCTGAAATGTTGAAAATAGTTATACTCACACAAAAATTATTTGAGATGAATTATTTGTTTCAAAGAGATATAACGTTTCTATTTATCAGGATTTTGTGCATCTTTTACGATTTTCCAGCTATGCGAAAGTCATCATCCACACTGAGAAAGACACCTGTGAGCATTCCCAGAAAATTCAAGATATTTCATTTGTCATGAAATTAAATTAAATATGTGTCATTTTAATCAAAGCCGTTAGAGAAAATTTTGAGAAGATCAAAACTGTCGAAATATTTTCCTTGAAAAGGATAGTTTGGACTGGGATGAATTACATGGATATCTTTGTGTCGAATACTTGGAACATGAACTAAAATATTAAGTTTAATATTTAACTGACCTTTTATTTTGACTAATGCTGTTCACATACACTCACATGCACAAACACAGGCGCGCATGTGTCTTTTTCTAAAACTACTGCTTTATTTAGTGGGTAACAAAACATGCATTCCCCGAAATCCCAATATCGACCTTTTGGGTGGAATGCAATACTTCCGCTACACAGTAGAGAAGGTAAAAACAACAATCCACCTCAATAAAGTCACGTGGTGGTCAATGTACACGAGTGGAGTGACGTCATAGGGGGATAACCGCCAGAGCTAATCCATTTATTACTGCATGGTATATATGAAGGTTGGTCACCGTGCAATGCTTTAATTAAATAACCTGCTCATGCACCCGGAAATAATTTTAATATTAAGGTGTACCGTGGCCGAGCTGTGTTTAATATCCCAACAGAAACGGTAAGAGATGAAAACCGGCATGACACAGCTACCCTTACATTAATTAACGGGAACAGCTAGCACACATGTCGTCATTCTAGCAGCACAGAACAACAGCGACGAAATGTTGCAGACATTCTTGTTTTCTCCACAATTGCTTTTTATTAGGAACAGTTGAGTAATAGTACAAACCAGTGTACAATGATCTAGCTTAGATTGTTTCCTTCTGTTTTCGTCCGCAGTTCTACTTTCACTTTTATGTTAGTTAAATCATCTGAGTTCATCTGTTTTATTTATTTTGAGGATTCCTATTGCAATTTCCAGCTATCGTTGTAGTTCTAACAGTTATACGTGTGAGAGAGATAACATAGATAAAGAGAGGGAGCAAGAGAGAGAAAAACGGAGAAGGAGAAAGACAGGGCAGGAAGTCCAGCTAAATTGACCAGCTAAATAAAAATACCACTGGGCAACAAAAATATAATATTTGAATGTTTCGAGCACTTCATGAGGCAATTCCTACTAATTATTGGTTGAAAAAAATCAAATATGACAATGAAAAATGTTTATTAGCTCTAGTTTCTATGATATACACAAGGTGGAAGTTTTTGCAACTGGAAAACTATTTGTAAAAGGCAGTTATCTGCTGAAACGTGTAGATTTCCTGTTTTAAGTCTTCTAACTTTGTCACAGAGGCCATTGTTGTGTTAGCGATTTCCAAAATATTATGATTTAACTCTAACCTCAATGTAACTAATATACTTGGTAATTTCCTATATTAAATAAAAATAAACAAACCTCTATGGATAAATTACACTATGCATGGTATGCAAATTCTAGTTTAGGACAGTTGTTAAAATAGCAAATTCGAACAAAATTACATATCCCATTAGTGATATCATAAAACAGGTTAAAGGTAGAAAACGAAAAGGTTCCTCAAAATTTCTACTGGTGATTTATTGTAATACCGCATTTTCTGTAGAATCACAGCCTTCTTTTGTACAAGCAATAATTAGAAATGGCATCATCATAATGAAGTAAGGCCACGAGAAATAAGAAGTGATGTATGTTGACAATGGATGTACGTTCCCTAACAAAGATTGAGACTTTATTCTATATGTGCTATTCTGGGTTTTGATAACGACTTGAGCCTCTGTTATAATCTGAAAAAGCTTCAAATTTGTGCTGTTAAGTCGTAGTAGGCTGGAGGAGCCTCTAATAAATAGAGTACAGCATCTCACGCAGTTCATGCTGGATCCTTTGTGCTTCTACAGAAATACTGACGTCAAGTATCACTTAGTCAACCGCAAGCTGGGAGTCCCAGAAATTAACTAATCAGCCAAAAAGAATGAAGTAGGCTCGCACCAGGGAGAACGGTTTGCAGACGCAAACTTAGCCGCCCTGTAGTAATACACCACCTGCCGTTGTGTGGTCTTACGACCCTAAAGTTGTAAAGCAGTTGCAAAGAAATTCAGTTAGAAGAGAAAATATCTTGACATTCGGGTACTAACCCAGGAAAACTACAAAATCTTCAAGAGTGATTGGCTAGACCTGAAACGAGCCCGCCTCGGTAGCGTAGATGGTAGCGTGTCTGCCTCGCGTTCAAGAGGTCCTGAGTCCAACTCTCGGTCAGGGTCAGATACCTGGATAAGGTTTTTCCGGCGTTTTCCCTTATCCTGAAAGACGAATGTCGGGTAACTAAGCTCCATGGACCACTGACCCATTTGAGCATCATTTCACCCATTCCATTCATCGTCCGATAAGGTTCGAAGACGTAAATTACAAAAAAAAAAAAAAAAAAAAAAAAAAAAAGACCTGAAAGGATCTCTCGAATATTTGCCACATCAATCATTATCATCATTACTATTATTATTATTATTATTATTATTATTATTATTATTATTATTATTATTATTATTATTATTATTATTATTATTATTATTATTATTATTATTATTATTATTATTATTATTATTATTATTATTATTATTATTATTATTATTATTATTATTATTATTATTATTATTATTATTATTATTATTATTATTATTATTATTATTATTATTATTATTATTATTATTATTATTATTATTATTATTATTATTATTATTATTATTATTATTATTATTATTATTATTATTATTATTATTATTATTATTATTATTATTATTATTATTATTATTATTATTATTATTATTATTATTATTATTATTATTATTATTATTATTATTATTAGTGTACAAAGGCTTTGTTACTTCTTTTAATTTGCTTGTTTCATTACAAAGTTACCATGAGAAATATTTGCTTACGTTGGAATGTACTTTTCTAAATGTTCAGCATAAATTTGAGAAACCGTGTGTAATTTGAACGGACGTAGTGTGTCCATCATTGACCATTAATCGTTCACATGAACCACACAAAAAGAATATACAGGAACAGGCAGCGAAAACTTTGACTCGGCGAAGGAAATACGATGCCTTCTGGTTAACCGTGTTCTAACCTCAATAGAACATCAAGTATTTACGCTTTGTTCTTTATACGTCATGTGACCCCGAGCGGAACTTCTCGCAGTTGATCAAGTTTAATTGAAAGTTGTAAGACGTTTACTTTAGAGATGTTTATAAAATGTAAATTGCGATCCATAAACCTGGACCATTTCAATTGGCGATAACCTTTTAACCAATAACAGAGCACACATGCAAATTTGCGAGAATAGAATACACAATTGGGAGATTACATTACACTATTTACATCTCAGAGAAAATTTTGAAAGTGCCCTCCACCAGCATCTATACACGTTTGCACTCGTCTCACCATATTCTCTGAAGTTTTATGGAGAGCATCCTCACCAATGTTACTTATTTCGGTTCGAATGGATTTCTTAAGAACATCAATTGTCCATAGCCTATTCCTGTACACTCAATTTTTTAGATACCTTAACAAACAAAAATCCGGTGAGGTTAGGTCAGAGGATCTATTCGATTATCGAAGAAACTGGTTACAAGTTCCATGGTGTCATTTGATTATGGCACGTTGCTCCATCTTGCTTGAAATAACCTCTCAATTCAATACTAACCAGCTGCTCCACAAATGTCTTGAAGATATCCATATAAAACTTCAGTGTCTACAGTCGTATAAAACAAAATGGACTTTAAAGACTGTCAACTGTCAACAATTGTCAGCCTCAATTCTCTCAGAGCCACTGAGATCATTAAAACAAATTTCTACATTCTACGAGCTTTCAAAGGGAAGTTATGACCTACTGAAATGGTTCAGGTGTATATGGATCGTATTGTATTACTGAACAATGTAATGCTAATTGATCAACAATAATGATTGAAGAAGTAGAAAATACTCAACAATAAAAGAGCCAAGGTCAGTGAGCATATATTTGTAGTTCAGCCTCTTGTATTTGATTGGTGAAAACTATAGATATATTTACATGTTGAAACAGGAACTTTGGTCCTCGGATCAATTATTCATTTACTTATGTAATATGTTTCATAATTATTCATAAATTTAAGAACTGTAACTAGCTATGCTAGTGAAAGTGGAATTGTAGAATTTGAACTTTGTAACGAACCTGGGTAGATATACGTCAGAAAAACTGCACTCCCGGACGACAGTCTATGAGGGGCGGATGTCAGGACAATAGAATGGCATGCCAGCTATTTTACTGTACCGTTATACAGGTCAATATATCCTTAGTTTTTCCTTGTGACGCCGTGCTCTCTGTATATAAGAGGGTAGCAACCCTTATTTAGTCCTCAGTTGTTGCTCATTTGTTGCTCATTGCTCATTGCAGTATTGTATACATCCGTCGACGAAGTGCCGCGTCCAATAAAATGTATTATAAAATGTCCGCCGAAAGTGCAGTTATTTAAGTACCCGATTTCCACAAGTATAAGGACAAATTAAAATAGTTTAGAGACTATCGTTGGTTTATGTTGTCTCAACCTTAACATCCTGAGAACCCAAAAAAAGAATCCATGCAGAAGCAACTAGGGCCAAGGGTAAAGCAAGCAGCTGACGACGACGTGGAGACCGTGGAAGGAGTCCCGACGTCGACCCAGGTACGTGCAGCCGTGAGGCGGAGAGATAGTACTGCCGCAATGTGTTGTAACTATGCCATATGAAACAGAAATATTTGATTTGAAAATACATATTATTATGACGTACTGTATTGTGCAAAACAAATGTATTTATTATTAACTGTATTAATGTTTTAATTATACTTATACGTAGTGCTTCTTTGAGTGAACAAAATATTCAACCGAAGTAGGTCTCTATGAATTCTAACGAATTTCTGTTTAAAGCATTTTAAAGAGGGAATAGTAGAGTAATGCTCGAATGTTGCATCGCATTACTATTGGTTTGTTTAGACTTGCCGCTCTTTCATAACTGTACGTGAATGAATATGTATAAACAGGCTGCAGCAATTTAAGCGTCGGCTTCTTCAATAATTATGAGCCTTAATGATGAAAACGCAGAGCATCAGATTACATCAAACGTAGCAGATAAATAAGGTTATTAGCACCAATTATACGACGCTGCATGGACTGAAGGTTAGTTTTTTTATTTTAGATCGTTACAGTCCTTTTCATCCAGGTCACTAACTATTCCGTTTACAATTGTGGAAATCGCTTAAGGCTTTGGATTACAGAGCTTATGTATGAGGATGAGAAATTCCTAACGGTTTTAAACACGCAATTCCATTCAAGCACCAAATGAGGCTATACAGGTAGAGTGGAAAAGCGCTAGTGGATTTGCTGGCAGCTTTACGATGTGATGAATAGCGGGCATTAGCCTGCACAGTGAATAGCCCTATGTGGTTCTCACGGCCGTGCAATTGGGAGGCGTTGAGTTACTGACAGCAAATTATTGTTCACGCTGCGTTTTTCAACACGCTAGCTCGAATATAGCAGGTAAATAAATAGCATAACCTAAACTGAAAGTACATCTCACCTTTTTTAAGGTTTCATAAAGCATCCTTCATTACAAATAGTAAAACTGTGCTATGTACCCTAATGTCCAAACGAGATGACTACAGATACTCCAAAAAGAATTCGTCTAATCATAGCACGTAGAAAATAACAATTACAATAAGAAGAATAGAGACAAGAAACGAATAATGAGCATTTCCTTACATCGTTTAATTTGTAGATTTATAAATTAAACACAATTTGGGGTCATATATTGCTTAATCAGTGAACAGCTCTACGCTTTTTAAAATCATGTCTCATTTGATGTCAAACAACTATTCGTCTAGTAAACAGGATCCCAGGTGTGATGCCTCACTGACACACACCCCTTCCCTTTTCTTATGCAGTTGTGTATCATCCAATGTCATTGACATTTCCATATCTGTTTTCAAAGCCGTTGATTGCTATTTAAGTAATGTGGACCGAAAATGTCACGAAACTACAAAAGAAGAGAGAGAAATTTGCATCGTCATTTAAAAAAGAAAAATCTTCCTCCTCCTCCTCCTCCTCCTCCTCCTCCTCCTCCTCCTCCTCCTCCTCCTCCTCCTCCTCCTCCTCCTCCTCCTCCTCCTCCTCCTCCTCCTCCTCCTCCTCCTCCTCCTCCTCCTCCTCCTCCTCCTCCTCCTCCTCCTCCTCCTCCTCCTCCTCCTCCTCCTCCTCCTCCTCCTCCTCCTCCTCCTCCTCCTCCTCCTCCTCCTCCTCCTCCTCCTCCTCCTCCTCCTCCTCCTCCTCCTCCTCCTCCTCCTCCTCCTCCTCCTCCTCCTCCTCCTCCTCCTCCTCCTCCTCCTCCTCCTCCTCCTCCTCCTCCTCCTCCTCCTCCTCCTCCTCCTCCTCCTCCTCCTCCTCCTCCTCCTCCTCCTCCTCCTCCTCCTCCTCCTCCTCCTCCTCCTCCTCCTCCTCCTCCTCCTCCTCCTCCTCCTCCTCCTCCTCCTCCTCCTCCTCCTCCTCCTCCTCCTCCTCCTCCTCCTCCTCCTCCTCCTCCTCCTCCTCCTCCTCCTCCTCCTCCTCCTCCTCCTCCTCCTCCTCCTCCTCCTCCTCCTCCTCCTCCTCCTCCTCCTCCTCCTCCTCCTCCTCCTCCTCCTCCTCCTCCTCCTCCTCCTCCTCCTCCTCCTCCTCCTCCTCCTCCTCCTCCTCCTCCTCCTCCTCCTCCTCCTCCTCCTCTTCCTCTTCCTCTTCCTCTTCCTCTTCTTCCGCTTCTTCTTCCTCTTCTTCTTCCTCTTCTTCTTCCTCTTCTTCTTCTTCTTCTTCTTCTTCACTTCATGGCATACGCAATCAAGTGCCCGTTCCGCCTTCTAAGTCCTCCAGCCATCGTTTCCTGGGTCTGCCAACCGATCTCCTACCTTTAGGATGATAGTAATATTTGTTTTGTAAGTCTATTATCTGGCACTTTTTCAACATGTTCCTTCCATTTTTGTTTGAGATCTTTTTAACCTATCATTCATACTAAAATGCCCAGCTCTTCTCTTATATTTTCATTTCTTATTAAGTCCCTCTTAGTGCATCCTTTCACACTTCTCAATAATTTCATTTCTGAAGCCTGTATTTTACTCTGTTGCTTTTTAGTTAACGTCCAAATCTAAATTCCGTATGTCAGTATAGGTACAGCCATAACTTTGTAGAACTTTAATTTTGTTTCTTTAGGTATTTTGTTTCTAAATGTTCTATTTATTGTTCCACACAGTCTTTGAAATTTGCATATTTTATTGTAGACATCATATTCCTTGTCATAACTAACATCAGTTCCCAAGTAGTTAAAATGGCTTACCTGTTCAACGCAACGATTATTTATAACTATTTTTGTTCTTGTTGTATTTTTACCAATGAATGCCATTACCTTTGATTTTATAAAAGAAATTTTCATATTATATTGCTTACAAAGTTCACTAAATTTAAAAATAGATTTTTGCAGGGCACACTCGCTATTTTGTATAATAACTAAGTCGTCAGCAAACAATAAAATATTTAAAAAGCTTTTATTTGAAATTTTAAAACCTACATTCACTAGCTGCTTCCATTTGAACACTAGGTCGTCAATATAAATACTAAAAAATGTAGGTGATAAAGAACACCCTTGTCGGGCACCCTGAATAGTAAGATTTTTTTTTTTTTTTTTAAAGAAATTTTACCATTTTTCCTGACATTTATATTTGTTTGGAAGTAGAAGCATTGTATCAATTTTACTAATTGTTGTGGGTATCCTCGTTCATCCAATATTTGCCACATTTTGCATCGGTTTACCCTATCGAAGGCTTTTTCAAAATCAATAAACGCCATATGAGTTTCTTTATTAAACTCCCTATGTTTTTAATTAGTTGTTTAACAATAAAAATGTTTTCTACACAGGATCTGTCTCTTCTAAATCCACTTTGTTCCTCCGAGAGAAGACATTCAGCTATATTCTGCAACCTTTTGTTTATTATTTTAGCAAGTATTTTATAGGCCGTATCCAGTGAACATATTCCTCTGTAATTGCTACAGTCATTCCGCTTCCCTCTCTTAAAGATAGAGATGGTTTGGGCTATAAGCCAATCTTCTGGGATACATTGCTTCTTCCAGCACATATTATAGAAATGTAGCAGTCGGAGCTTTAGCAATAACCCCCATATTTAAATAGCTCTGCGTTTAATCCATCTTGGCCCGTTGCATTCCTAAAAAATATTTTCAAGAAATTGGAGAAACCATTGGAAGACCTACTACTACAGTGAAAACTATTATATGCATGTTTGATCATAACAAAACTTACGAAAATCAATCAAGAATGGGTAGTCCTGCAGTTCTATCCTAGATTGAGAAACGACAGTTACTTAGAGAGGTCAAGAAAAATCTTAAACTAAGTGCTCCAAAACCTGCTGTTGCAGTTCAAACACACACAGGAAAGTCCGTTTCAGCACAAACTATAAGAAACGTGTTTTATGAAGCTGAGTATGGAGACCGAGCAGCCCCTAGAAAACCATAAATCGGTAAAATCAACAGAAAGAAGCAAGTTGCTTTTGCGAAACAACGTATGAATTTAGGAAGAATGTTGTATTTACTGACGAGAGACAATATGAGCTCTTTAAATCGAAAGGGCGAGTAATAGTGTGCAGAAAAAAGAATTGTGAGCTTGAGGAGAAAACTATAACAGCTTTAGTTAAACATGGAGGCGGTTCAGTAGTTGTCTGGGACTGCATGAATGCAAAGGATGTGGGAGATTTGTGTTTTATTGATAGAATTGTGAATCACAAGGTTTTATATACACATCTGGACATCTGTCCAGAAGAATAAATAATATGGGGTTCTGAGGATTATATTTTTACACAAGATAATGATCCAAAACACACAGCTCTCTAGATTCAAGGCTATGGTTGTTATATAATACTCCACGATGGATGCCGATACCACCGCAATCCCCAGATATGAATCCAATAGAGAATTTGTGGAGTATACAGGACAAAAATATTGGGAAGAATCAATATTTAATACAAAGGATCTAAAAACGCTGTACTAGAGGAATGACATGAAATTATAGTGGAAACAACAATATCTTTGGTGAAATCCATGCCAAGAAGAATGCAAGAGATTACAAAGAGGAATGGAGGGCCTACTAAGTACTAACCGTAAAATTCCACACCATTTTCAGTATGCAGACGAATACTTATTTTGCGTCTTATATAGCGTATCTTTACTTTTGAATTTTTAACTATATTTGAATAGATACTATGTGTTTCTTTATTGTATTTTATTTTTTACTAATAAAAAGACAGTGTCCATGCATTACTTTATTCTGATTTCTGGATTTTTCACTATCCATACACCCTTAAACATACACGCATGCATTAGGCGAATACTTTTTGAAGTAACAGTACGTTGTAGCGTGTATCACCTAGTATCATCACAGGGCAGTGTTACTGACACTTTCTGTGTGGAAGAAACCAACTAACACCCAATGAGCTCGAATGCAGGAGTTTGATTGCATTTCAGGAAATGCTACAGTACACATATGTTAGGCATATCTTAGTTAATACTGCCGCGAATCCATTATTACGACTTAAGCGCTAAAAAGGTTTTGCGGGAGTGATAGCAAACGGATATTGTACCACGGAGATAAAGAGCCTGCTTAAGCAGATAAACATAGTGCGGGGATAAAAGGCATGCCAAAACAGATGAAGTTAGGAATATTGTTTTCAATGTTTCATATAACCTTGCCCCGCTGACATGTTATCACTCCGCGCGCAACGATATTACCCCTAACCCTAACTGGCTAATGCTTTCGCGCCATAGGTCATTGGCGGTGCCTTCACATCCCATTTGAACCTGCAGTAAATGTCATAATAACTGCCGGGAAAGTAGATAAAGTCATACAAATCAGAATATGAAGGCATGCAAAAATAATGAAGTTTATAATTAATCTGAGCAAGTCGAAACTGGATAAATGAGCAATGAAACTGAAACAAGTTTTTAATGAAAGACCTTCAGCCTTTCCCACTGGAACTTTTAAGACCAGTACAAATACCTTGCAAAAACGCTAGTCTTTCAGTCTTAAAAGTCGTGTCACGCCATTCTTGTCGTGTGTCCTTCCTTCAAGTCTCGTCAAGGTTTGCGATTTGTATCCCGGTACAGTCTGATTTTCCATAAATATCGTCTTCGCCACACAGCAATATTGCCCCTGGAGTAGTAAGTGTGCCTGTTGTCTCAATTTCATGTCGCGATTTTCCTACCCATCTAACACTCACACATTGTAAGTTCAGAGCACAGCTGTTCGACTTCTCTCACTGACAAAGACGGATTCTTCTCTGTGAGTGTATTAACCACATGCACCGCAATTCCTTTTTCGGCGCTTTAACATAATTTAGCTCTCGCATTCGGCACAACACACCTTCGAATGGCGATATATCACTAATCCAGTTTAAAACAAGGTCAGTGATAAAAGTCATATAAACAATTATGTCATCACTACCGCTAAATCACGTGCTATCGCGCCATATGAAAGATGGGCTTCTGAGCAAAGGAAGTGCTCTTTACTTCGTTTAAGAATTAACATGTATTTGAGATAAATCAATTCTGTTGCCTAATATATTTATTTCAAACTGTTACGAAAGTATAAATTTGACAATTCTCCTCCAACATATAAAGATATATCACCATGTTCAATAACGATTTGTTTTTTACCGCGCAACAGTCTAAACTACAATATAATGAGAGGTGATAAGGTCACGTGACCGTTTAGAGATACGGGGCAAGCTTATGTGAAACAGGGATTTGTGGAATCTTGATTGTTTTACAAAACATTCAATTTCGTGTTTGTTACAGAATATTCGGGAAAAATCTAGTAATATGAGTGGAGGTATTTAAGGAAGCGGCCACTCGCCAAGTAAACAGTCATAAACAGGAGTTGTAACAGGAATGTCGTAAACAGCGGAAGTTGAGTAAGCTCTTTTTAGTGCTCAACGACCTTGGCAGACTGTAACTGTGTATGTGATGTAATTTTGCTGGGTACACAGGTTTTTTTTTTTTTTTTTTTTTTTTTTTTTTGTAATCTACGTCCTCCAACCTTAAGTCATATCGGACAATGAATAAATTGGGTGAAATGATGCTCAAATGAGTTCAGGGTCCATGGAGATTAGAGATACCCGACATTCGTCTTGAAGAATAATGGAAATCCCCGGAAAAACCTTATCCAGTAACTCACCCTGACTGAGGTTCAAACTCCGGACCTCTTGGACGTGAGGTAGCCATGCAACCATCTACGCTACCGAGGCGGGCTCTGGGTACAAAGTGTATTTCTACGGAAATAAAGAACAATTTTGAATTTCTGCAACTCGGACTTTTATTTCCCCGACCCCACAAAGTAACAATACGGATTGATTCCATACTTTTTGGTATCTACCTATAATATCATTTCTGTTTGACATTTTCGTCTTAAGCTATCTTAAACATTATACGATTAACATTCCTATATGCACCTCACGTTATCCTCTTCCACTTTAAAAATTCTGCCGCATTAATTTCTCATTTTAAGGCGTGTAATTTGGTTTTTCAAATTATGGCTGTAAATCAATTCATTGCTGGTGTATTTATACATTGTATAGTTTCACTGCGCGTGTTCCTGCACCATATGTTACAAGTCTTATCTTATGATATATTTTTATCTTAGCTTCTTTATTGAGGTACTTATTTTTCCATATGATATATTTTAGCAGGGCATTCTTGATGTTTTAAATACGTAGTAATTCACTTTATCTTTATTGATCTTGATATATACGTCTTATGAATAAACATTTATGGATTTATTTCTAGCATTTGTCTCCCCCTTTAATTTCAAATTTATTTAAGCGTTTGTTTACAAAATTTACCTTAGATTTTATTTGTGGATAAAATGTGCTTAAGCAGTATTTGGATACATACGGTATTCCAATCGCTACTACTTTCTGGAATTGCAAACAAATGAAAATGTCCGGATAATGAAATGTATATACTACATTACATCATATTTCGTAGAACTACCTTCTTCTGTTTCATTTATTTTATTCTAAGAGTACTCTTGCTAACAATTTATGCGTGTATGAGAGAAGTACATATATTTGGTATAAAACTTTGAGATTGGTTCTTTCACCCATCTAAGTTACATATTATTTGTGTATTATTAATTCTGTTCTTCACTTTGTACTCAAATACAGGATTATATAAATGAATATCGGGGTTTTAACTCTTTATAACACTTATTACATTCATCATACAGCTATAAATGATATGCCAATGAAAAATCAACTCAAAAAGTTTTACCAAGAACCTTATAAATGTTTAATGTGACTACCCTTTGTCACACGGCGCACATCAAGTCTATAGCTGAGTTCTTCTCAAACGTTGATAAGTGTGTATTCAGTAATTGTAGCAACAGCTTCTTCATTCCGGTTCCTTAATTCAGGGAGGTCAGTTGGTAGTGGAGGCATGTACACACGATCCTTGAAGAAGCCCCAAAGGTAAAAATCGCATGGCACTAGGTCAGGAGAATGTGGAGGCCATGCATAGCAAGCCCTTTCATTGGAGCCCTTGCGGCCTATCCAGCGCTCGGGTACATTGACATTCAACCAATCGCGTACTTCGTTATGCCAGTGAGGTGGCGCACCATCTTGTTGGAAAATGAAGCTCTCTGGCTCATTTTCTTCCAACTGAGGGAAGAGCCATTGCTCTAGTGTATCAAGGTAAGTAGTGCAGTTACAGTAGGTTCACCAAAAGAGAAAGGCCCATAAACTTTCCGCCGGGATACGGCAGCAAAACACATTCACTTTAGGGGAATCTCGGTGCATTTGTACCATCTCGTGAGGATTTTCTGAGCCCCAGATGCGCACATTATGAGTGTGAATATAGCTAATAAGCTGAAAGGTCGATTCATATATAAAATCGTCATCGTCATGAAACAATATGTCGTTTGCGAAGCTGGCACGTAATTCCTGGTCTGTTGGCTTTAGAGCATGTAATAACTGTAAACGGTAAGGACGTAGCCGTAAGAGTTTTCCTACAACTTTCCAAAGAGTCGACACAGGAAATTGTAATTCACGACTAGCCTTCCGCACTGATTTCTTTGGGCTACGAGTGAACGACTGTCTCACTCGCTCAACAGTCTCTTCACTTACCCTTGGTCGTCCCATGCTCTTCCCTTTACAAAGGCAGCCAGTATCTTCAAACTGATGATACCATCTACGAATGTTATTATCAGTAGGAGGATCGCAACAGCACTGAATACGGAGCGCACGTTCCACTGTTACTACAGATTCGGTCTTAGCAAACTGCAAAATACAAAAAGCTTTCTGTTTACTAGTCGCCATCCTTGCTACTACCGCTGTCTAGCGGATTGTACTAGAAACATTGCACGCACATGACCTCAGGTGCCTACAAACAAAGCTGTTTGAGTTGCTTTTTCGATTGACATACCATTTATATCTGTAAGTTTAATGTACTAAATATTATACTCGGATACTTATTTATATACGCCTTTAGTTATAAGATTATTAAACAAGTGAACTATTACTTGCAATGAAACTTACCTGAAAATTTGATGGGATAATGCCTGCCTTATATAAACCCGTACACAAAAATCTGCTGCGGAGTAAAACCACAACTTAAGCCTGGAAAATTCCGCTAGCAACTAGCTGCTGGACATCCCTAGTCAGCTCTGTATCGAATATGGGGGACGGTGCTCGTTAAGTATGCCATGTGTAGATTGCTGCCGATCAGAGGTAAACAATCCCTCCCCTACAATGCTTATGCCTATATGTCCCTACATATTCTGAATTCATTTTCGAGTACTTCCACCTATACTCCGCATCCAATTTTGGACACACAAGCCCCACTTAGAGCGATAAAAATTTCAATCGTGTACAGGTGTGAGCACGGTGATATTTCCCTTGTAATGTGTATTCCATTATACGAGGGCTGTTCAATAAACAACGATCATAATTTTTACGGTCATAATTTTTCGCACTAAAATTCAATTCTTAGCTTAAAGTGACACAAACACGCCGTAGTAGTTTCATTGTCGGTTCTACTGGTTCCCACCTGAGAGAACCAGTTAAGTTCAGACATGTTCAGTATCACCTACAGCTGCAATGGAATAAACACGCGAGGAACAATAAGCGGCTTTGAAATTCTTCTTTCGTCTCAACAAATCTTCAATTGAGGCTTATATAGTGTAACAGGAGGCCTATGGAGAGTCTGCTCTTCCCTACAGCACAGCTCGAAGGTGGTTTAAAATATTTAAAGAGGGGAGAGAATCCATTCCAAAGGAAGCTGGACCCGGAGCTTCAATTACTGCTCTTACGTAAGAACACATCAACACTGCTGCTGCCATTGTGAGAGAAGATCGACTAATTACTTTAATATCACTTTTTGAAATACTGAACATTTCATTGGGTGCCACCCACACGCTGGTAACATAAACATAACATATGAGACGTGTTTGTGCGCGATGGGTTCCAAGACTGTTGTTTCCCGAACGAAAGCACATTCGCATGCAGGTGTGCAAGCAGTTAAAGTTGATGTTAGAGGAATTTCCGGAGCTTTTTCAATCGTAATCACTGCTGATGAAACCCGGCTACATCATTTTGATCCTGAGAGTAAACAGCAAAGCTCAGTGTGGAAATCTCCTTCATCACCAACCATCGCCCCCCCAAAATGTGGTTGCTTCCGCTAGGAAAGTATGGTCACCTCATTCTTTGATATTTATGGAATGGTTTGTCAGCATGTTGTACGTGCACACACGTCAGTAACTGGAAACATTGCAAATCCATATCAGGCGTAAGACACCACATTTCCGTGAAACAGGCTGGAAGCTGCAGCACGATAATGCGTGGCCGCATATTGCCAATGTTGCTGAATATCTTGCAAAAATCAACGTGAAGTGCATCCCTCACCCACCCTATAGTCCCATGTGAAATTTTTCTATTCCCTATCTTGAAGAAACGCCTTCGTGGGAGTCATTTTTCATCATCACAAGCAGTGGTGAAGGCTGCGGAGGCAATTTTGAAGGATCTCTCAGAAAATGGTTTCCAGCATGTTTTTGCAAACTGGCAGAAATGCTGGGACAAGTGCATCGTATTCAGCAGAGATTATTTTGAGGACCATCAGAATTATTAGGATGAGTAAAGGTTGATTGTCAAAAAAATTGTGATTATGCTTTATCCAACAGCCCTTGTACATTGCATTATATAAAGATCGAAGATTTGGAAATACTTTTTTTCACAATGTAAAATCCTACTAAGAAATTTGGCTTATTTTCCATGCAGGGATGGACACACCACGCGGCCAAAATATATGTTGTGCTTCCAAGGACTAAAAATCTGTGAGAGCTGCTTCTCAAGTATTAATGCAAACAAATCTTACATAGTGCAAGAAGTCCGATATAGTAGCAATTTGAAACAATTAAGATGAGAAATAGTGTAAATATCACTCTTAAAATTTTTCCAACTTTTCGCCAGCCATCGATTGATTAACGGAAGAGAATGTGTTCGGTACTTTTCCATTTGTTTGTAAAATGAATTACGAGCTCTCACAAGCCATCCTAAATTACACGAACATTCGTGACCTTTCTACCCGCCCTTCTCATTGCTACAATAAATTTTCAGTTTCCTGACGTCACAGGAACGGGTAAAATGTTTTAGTCACCCATTCCCTTCATACCAGCCCCCACCCGGGCCACAAATGAACCCCCACCCCTAGTCCTAAGCGAGGAGTTGTCAGGGTAATGAAACCAATTATGGTATTTGGAGATAGCCCACTCTGCGGAAAGGGCGGGTATTAAAGCCGAATCAGTTGGAGACGATATCCTCGTCTCCAGACGTTGCAAAATAATAGCCGCTTTATCTACACGTAACAATATAGCTCCTCATTTCCTGCAAATAGATTAACTTTTTGTAGACGTCTCAGGCGGTACAAGTTCTCACTCGCATTCCATTCGAAATCTTCAAATTATTCGTAGTTTTCTTTGGCTGCTTGAGCGAAATCTGGGAAGACCTTTCTTACATCTTTGTCTCTTTTTCCTCGATTTCTCCTTCCTCTAAGTTTAAAGAGTGGTAGTGTGATAGCCTTACAACATACTTTGTTTAGAGGTTCTCCTTGATAGTTGAAGTGCAGTCTAGTGGACGAGTCAGAGTTCACACCCTCTCTATAAGTTTGGGAACTACAGAACTGTGTGGTGAAGGTTTTCAAACTCGAACTTCCAGGGCTCACTTTGCTGCCTCTACTTGGTACTAACAGCAAATTTCCATCATAATAAACAACTGACGGTCTGAATGTACCTACATAAAAGTCATTACCAATGTTCATCACCGCTCTACAACATAATTTCGGTAAAAACGTTTATGATTTTCATTAAAAATTACTCTGTATTTTACATATATAGAATTATATAGCAGAATAAAGCTCCAGTTAAGTCCTCAAGACGAGTATTTATCAGTGACAGCTTTAACATATATTTTAAAAAAGTACTTCTGATATATTTCTAGTCATAAATAATTTATTAGATATAAATTGTGTTTTTAAGCTCATTTAGCAACTTTTGGTTGTAATTTACGTCCTCCAACGTTAAGTCATATCTTACGGTGAATGAATTGGGTGAAATGATGCTCAACTGAGTCCAGGGTCCATAGAGCTCAGAATTACCCGACATTCATCTTGAAAAATAAGGGAAAACGCCGGAAAAACCTTATCCAGCTAACTCACCCTGACAGAGATTCGAACTCGGGACCTCTTGAACGTGAGGCAGACAGGCTACCATCTACGCTACCAAGGCGGGCTGTATTTCTTAATGTTCACTAATTCCAGAAAAATAATTCAAAATGAAGATGGCAACTCAGAAAATTTCAGATTTCATTTTATTAGCACTACAAATATCCTAAGCATGTGGTATATCAACCAAAGTAGCTACCAAATTTTTTAAAAATAAAATCCAAAAAATGGTTCACGGAAGAGGTAATTTTCCTGGAGGTTTATCTTGAAAATCTTCGTACTACTTCTTGAACAAACAGCATTATCACTTAGCTATGCTTCACAAACACCACCCCTCACCCTTTTTATTTATTGATTTATTCATTGATTCATTGATTCACTGATTCATTCATTCTTCATTTATTGAATATGAACATTACAGGTTTCCCCAATTACAACGTTCACGATAAAGTTACAGTAGGTAGAAAGCAATGCTGTTTCTACTTCTGTAAGTAAAACCTAAGTGAAAGTCAATGTATGGCTTCTCTGTGAAACATTTGGGCTTGCTAGATAAAGGATCCATTGAAACAGAATCAAAATATTAAAATATATGCACGTGCCACAATTAATGGTGAAAATATGAGAGTAAATGTTCCAATTTTACAACTTTCTTACATAAATCAGGATATATTATAATTATATTACAATGCTGTGTTTGGTAAGATGAACAATTTAGCATTGTCTTTCTATACCTGAATAAGACACACATAGGGAGTAGCATAGAAATTAAAATTAATTTTACTACCCTTGAGTGACATTATAATATTAATCACTATTCATTTCAATGTGTTATATTCAATCTAATCCCAGGGAACCACGTGTGGATTTCCGGCGTCTGACGGACATTCTCCGATTTCTGCGACTTCCCTCGTCATTCTTTCCATCAACTACCTCTAAAACCATCCTTCCTATCACCTATAGCATCGCCTATTATTCACTTCTTTACCCTCATATTAATAATCGTGGTGACTCTCCATCCTCTATATTCGATCAAATCGAGAGTCTCTGCTCTTCGGCAGGCATTTGACCCCCAGAGACTCACTTTAAGTCCTAGGGAATATAAGAACTCCATGCGAGGAGGGAGAAAAGGAAATTGCAGAGATATTCATTCCGATAAAATAAATTTCAATGCAATTGGCTTCCATTTCACTTAATAAAAGTTAATTTTATATCACGTAGCTTAAAAAATCGCAGTGATTTTTTTTCATTTTTGGACAACCACAAACTTAAGCAATGTCCTTCTAAAAATTGCTAAAGAATCTCAATGTAAACCCATTGAGGATGCAAATTTAAAGCTCTCGAAATCTAACGCATCAGCATCCCTAATTGGCTTTATACTTTATATTTTCTTGTTCCATTTATACCTCACACTTAACTGCAATGATCATATCGGCGATGTGTTTTTCAATTTTTAAAAATATATATTATTTATTTAACTGCTCCTTTACTGTTTCCATTGTTTTACTGCCTATTTCCTGTAGTTTCAAACACATACGCTATACACATGAGCACCCATGCCCGAGGTGGGACTCGAACCCGTGACCCTCTACGCGGCGGAACGATGCAGACATACGCTCTATCGACCATGGCTACGAGGACCGGCAAATGTTAACTCGGAGACGTTAGATTTATGACACTTTGGATTTTTTTTTCCATTACGCACACATTCGTACTCTCATTCATACTTCTAGACTTGGCGAAGGATGCGGAATCATCTTCGTTGGAGCAAAATCCGCACCCCAAGCCAGGAATCGAACCCTGGACTCCTCGCACGGTAGGCAGGTGCTCTGCCGACTGCGCTACGGAGTCATTTTATATGTTTAATATTTTAGAAATACTCTAAACATTTAAAATCACAAAGTTTTGCTGCTGTAGTTCTTCAAATTACCAATAGAAGTGCTTTATTACATTACTCTAAGATTATCCAAGACAGGACATTAGAATTCCAATTCTTGACAAATTAAGAAATCTGATGTTCCGCAGTGTTGAATTTTGACCATACAGGTGTCAAATACTCTCTCAACTGCTGAAGCAGCTGCTGTTTTTTTTTTAATTTACGCCCTCCAACTGTTTTTACTGTCCTTTTTGTTACATAATTCTTTGTATAAATGTCTTAAGGAATCATTTTAACTATCTCTAAAGAAGGAAAGACTATTGAACAAATGTATACTAAGTTTTTTTATTTTTGTATATATTTCTATTTTTTATTTTTGTTCTTTGTTTTTTATAATTTTTTATTTTATTTTAATGACGGGAACGGGTACAGGGTAAGTCATTTAGAAAATGTCTTGTTTTATTGGCTTGTGCTGTGAGACAAATGAAGGGTTCTATTTGCTTAGATGATTATTAGATCTGCATTTGTTCCAAGTGATAAATGTATGGCTCCAGAGAAGGCAAGGTTTTCTTCCGTATATAGGTCCATCTCTGCTCCCTTAAAATATACATAGGTGGTTTCCTAACACAGTGTCTCCTCGCCGTACTTTCAGCAGCCAATGTAATGTACCAGCAACCAACCACACTGCAAAATTATGAAATTTCGTGTATTTGAAGTGAAACTTCAGTTGTACCAGCTGTGGTACCGAACGTAAGCATTCTTCTGGAGGAAGTTTATGTAGTGCGTCTCGGATGGAGGTCCAAATCAAGCTGTTGATTCGCGCAAATACAATGCATATAACCAATCCATATAAAACGGATAGTGATATTGCGTTCATAAATCTTTCAGTGACAAAATCTTTGCAAAATGTTTCACAGCTTTGTTCTATTAAAGTTGGAATTACATATTTGCAGTTTGAGTCGCTGTATATAGTCGATGTACGCTGTATATAGATAGAACCATCGTTCCTAATAACATGCCAAATGAACTTTTAGACTTCCTATTCACGTGACATTGGATCTTAGCCCAGTACAAAATATTTGCAGAGGGAATGTACGGAGAAGTTGTTAATGGGAAGAAGCAAGAGAGAGCAGAAAGTTGTTTTCTTTTAAGAATTGCCCCGGGCGTTTCCATCCCATTCGTCTTCCTTGACTGGAGAGCTTTGCCATGGACCATCGCCGCGAGAAGCAGAAGCAGCAAGAAAAAGGGAAAACTTCATGCTCGCTGTTTCGGATGCCATCTGATTTATCAAGTCTAACGTCTTTCTTAGCTGTAATGAGTCGTAGCAGAGTTTCAAGTCATGAACTTGAAGTTACTGGGTGTGCATCAGAGAAACAAGTTCCAAGACCTTTCACTCCATTTTGTAAAGCGAAGACCACCAACAAAGTTTTCCGATGTACTTTATTTTCCGTAACTGTAAATAAAGGCAACCTTGTGTGTGAGAAATTACTTCCCTAAACATTTAGATTTTATTTTGAAGAAAGATAAACTAAGAACTAATTAAGCCACTTAACTGCAATTCAAATTATGGCGAAAGCCCACCTCCAGGAATACTTTTAAACTTTGATTAAAATATTTGCTTTGTAATTTGTGTGCATATGTGTGTGTTCAGTATTTGTATATTCAGAATATATTAACTTGTTTTAGGAATAATACCAACTAAAGGGAATTGGACTTAAATAAATTTGGAATACATCTCTAAAACTTCTCGAAAGAATTGTCCTTCATATGGGTACGAAACTATATCCCAATCAGTAAAAGGCACCAAAGAAAAAAATTATTTCAGCAAATATGATACAAATAAGAGATAAAATTCTATAAAGATTTTACTGTTCTGTAAAACAATACCTGAAAGGTAAACAATATAGTTATTTTTTGCTGGACTAGTTTTAGAGATAGGTAATAAAATAATCCCAAACACATTACATTCAACAATTGAAAAGCCATTGTGATTAAAGGAAATATATTTCCAAGACACAAATTAAACCACAGTAGAGTGAAATACAGTAGTCGTAAGACATCTAATAAAAAGCACAGTATCTAACGCACGTCTATGTAAATTTCGATATATTATATATTGTGACTTTGTGGGTTCGTGAAATAAAAAGTCAAATTTCACCACTCAAAAATGTGCTTTATTTCCACCGACTTACAGTTAAACTCTTTCCAATTACACAGAATTACTTGCTGCACACAATTACAATTCACCAGTTCGTCCGTTACAATTTCCTTGGGCTCGCGATTACATCAACTCCGATACTCATACACAGTTACGTACAGTCTTCCGTTGCACAATCCTTTCGTTCATTAACACGTCACTGACTAACTCTTACACCAAGAACTGTCCTCACTCACACACACTAACCAACTGACTGACCAACTCAACTCTGTCTGTCTGTAACCCTCTTTATATAGGAATATCGCCGGTTTCTAGTGACCAGGAGAATGTTCCAGATTCCGTAATTTCTGGAACCAGGTGGACAGAAACAGACGGCACACTGATGTTTTTCCTCCCAACCACTGCCTGTCACCACTACAAGACAAACGAGGAGGAGGTGTGGCTAACCGAACCTCCCCTGCCTTCCGCTGCCAGCTGCTTTCACAGGGTGTTCCGGCGCTCGCGTTACAATATTTTATAATAAACGGTATCCCTCTTATGTATAAATAATTACATGATAATTATTAGACTGAATACTCTGCTCATACTTGTAACCTGCCTCCCTTCGCAGGTAGGAGAGTATCTTTGCCAATGTACTCGTTTCGCTTCAAATGGATTCCTTGAGAACATCAATTGTCCGTGGCCTATTCTTGTATTCTCTGATTTTAGATACTCCCACAAGAAAGAAATCCGGTGAGGTTAGATCAGGGGATCTGGACGGCCACAGACCGTTTTGAGATTACTCGATTATCAAAGAAACTGGTTACAAGTTCCATGGTGTCATTAGATTGTATGGCACGTTGCTCCATCTTGCTGGAAATAACCTTCTCTGAATTCCAAATCATCTCCGTAAAACTTTAGAGAATATGGTGAGATGAGTGCAAACACGTATAGATGCTGGAGGAGGAAACTTACAATATTTTCCCTGAGATGTAATGTAATTATATATGTAAAAGACATAAAATTAATATTAAAATTTTACCAATAGATAGGCCAGTAACTTAAATTTTTGTGTTTCCCTCTAGTTTATTTGTTGTGTGTGTCTATAGATACAAGTATGTCTAAAGGTATAATATTCCAATCATTATTAGTTAAATAATTATCAGCAAACCCTTACGCGGCTGATAAGTGCCAAACGATTAAAAATGTGGTGTTCCACTTACATTATTTTCTTGTCACTCTTGTTCATACTATGGTTGCAAATTGCCAGTTCTTCAAATTGTTAATTGAGACAGAATGTGTAAAATTGGTGTTAGGAAAAGATTATTTCCTTTAAGTATAATCGAAAAGCGGGAACAGAGCAGGCAAAGTTCTACGTCAAATATGGTGCGATCCATATAAACCTGAACTACTTACATCTCAGAGGAAATGTTGGACGTATCCTCCACCAGCATCTATAGGTATATATTTGCACTCATCTCACCTTATTCTCTGAAGTTTTACGGAGAATATCCTCGCCTATGTTACTAATTTAGCTTCGAATGGATTCGTTGAGAACATCAATTGCCCGTGGCCTATTCTTGTACTCTATTTTTAGATACCCCCACAAGAAAAACTCCGGTGAGTTTAGTGGCGCCACAGACATTTTGAGATTATTCGATTATCACAGAAACTGGCTACAAGTTCCACGGTGTCATTTGATGTATGGAACGTTGCTCCATCTTGCTGGAAATAACCTTATCTCAATTCGATATCATCCAGCTGCTCCACAGATGTCTTGAAGATATCCATATAAACTTCAGTGTGGACAGTCGTATAAAACAAAATGGACTTAGACTCTCAACTGTCTTGTTCTTGTACCCTCTCTTTATTACAGTTTCTTTGATAATCGAATAATCTCAAGAGGTCTGTGGTCACCCAGATCCCCTGACTTAACCTCTCCAGATTTTTTCTTGTGGCGATATCTAAAACTAAAGTACAAGTGTAGGTCATGGACAATTAGTGTTCTCAAGGAATCCATTCGAACAGAAATAAGTAACATTGGCGAGGATACTCTCCGTAAAACTTCAGAGAATATGGTGAGACGAGTGCAAACATGTATAGGTGCTGGTGGAGGACACTTACAACATCTTCTCTGAGTTGTAAACACTGTAATTTAATCTCCCAATTGTGTATTATATTCTCCAAAAGTTGCACGTGTGTTCTATTATAGGTTCCTATTGAAATGGTTCAGGTTTATATGGATCGCTCTGTAGTTTAAGATCTGATGGTTTTTAATGGCTTTGAAATTTAATTTTCCTTGAATGAACAAGAGGAAAAATGTATACTTTACATAATAAATGTGCTTTAACGAGATACAAACGTTTATGTGGATTATTAATTCTGCTGCAGTCTTACAGTGTGAAAAGCACTTCAGAGGATACGGCCAGAAAATTCAAGACGTGCGTTTCATTTCTGATAAAAATCTTTTAGGCGGCAATTTAATCAAAACCATTATGAAAATCAAAGGCTTCTTGAGCATTCCTATAGAATATTAAGCTTAAGTAACTGGTTTGGCACTTAACCGATTTGTTTTTCAGTTATGCACTCACAGACAGAAAAACAGACAGACAGACAGACTTACCCGGCCGCCTACCCGCCTACTTTTTATTATTTATTTACTTATTTATTATTTATTTATTAGTTTATTTATTTTTTGTGTGAGAGGGATGCTTCAAAACATGAGTTCCAGTAAAGTATTACTATCGACATTTCAGGCAAAATACTTCCTCTACTTATTTTAAGTACGTGTTATGAAAACTAAAAGGAATGAAACAGAAATAATGCAACCGCCTCCAAATTTATATGCCATTGTTAACATCCATGTAATAATATATAAACCATTTCTCTTGAATTTTCCGTAAATAGCCTATTAAGCTCACTCTATTGAGGAGAGTTTCGTATAACTAAATCTTTAAGAGACATACAATATTATATCGAATAATCAAAAAAATGTACATATGTGAAGCACAACACTTTATATTTAATAATTTTGTGGTAATAATTAGTTCCGAAAATGTGTAACTAATGATTTAATTCTTCAATACTTGTCATTGTTTTAAAGTATTGTTGCTATTTAGTTGTTTATGGCAATGTCATGGGAAGAGGAATTTAAATGTATACATATAATCGTGGCTTTTAAATGTGTGACCATCCATTGGTTTTCCCTGTCTCCATATATCTGCAACAAAATGTGTTATGGACCTACTTCTGCAAAGGTTTATGGAACAGTAGAATCAGCTTTCATAACAATAGTTGCCACAAACAACATAAAATACAAATAAAGTTAGTGAAAGTAATATGAAGCAAAGGGAAGGATTGGTCTATTTTTTGTGTTTTTTTTTTTTGCATTTTTTCAAGCTACTATATAGTGATAGTTGCAGAAAACCACTAATGACAAAACATAACTTTCTGAAATTTATCTCATTAATGAGCAATATTTTTTATCAGAGAAAACTGGCATTAGAAAGCAGACAGACAATACTCCAAAATGACCATCGCTCATTTGGTTACGTACCGTGGAATTCACCGTAGTAATGTTCAAGATAGGAAGGGATGCGGTAATACCTGAATGTCACTTGTCAAGAGACAAGAGGAAAGAGAAATGCTGGGAGCTTAGAGACAATCCCACACCAATCCATCTCGGCTTTCTGAACCTCAATCAAAAGGCACACGAGCTACGTACCTTCACTCACAATAACAAATGAACACATGTAACATTCCTGCGGTTACACAGAGATTCATGCAATATAGTAATTAAATCTAGAGACCCTAATAAGGGATTCCTTTACATATTACACTCGAGAGAAGTTTCGAAGGAAAAATGCTTCATACCACATGCTATTCAGCTAAATCAAGTGTTTTCTCTTTTTCTTTTCATGTTTTGACAAAAACACCGCTTACGTTTTTATACTTTATTACACGAAATGCATTACAAACCTCCCTTTGCAGCTTTAGCCTACAAACTGTCTTAACATTGTCGCATTTATCCCCTAGGTATCTTATATGGTTTTTCTACCATCTTCTATGGTCCCTCATCACTAGGAAGATGTTTTAAAGTAATTTTCTAGAATGCAGGTAGCGAAGTTTCTCGAAGAGTAGCCGATGGTTTACTCAAGTTTATCCAATATGTACAACATAATTGGTAAAACTATCACTCCGTAGTTAATTTCGCTTCTAGCAGCCAAAAATATGCAAGATAAACATGTTGTATATGAAAAGATTATCTTCCTTGGTATAAATAAATGTGACGGGAATGTCTACTCGGATGATTCAATACTGAACGACGCTAAGGCGTTGCTCCTGGACCTCGGGGTTTAGATGCTGCAGTATTCTGTCCTCAGGGCTGGTTACGATGTCCTCTCGTAGTTGCCTACGTTAGCTGCAGTTGCAGGCATAGTGTCGGACAGAGAAGTTATGGAAGTAATTGACCAAATAAATTAACGTACTGTTTGACTTGCTTTCAAATATTCCAATCTTATTTCCTTTAAAAGTTGACATAAATTTCGTAAAATAAGAAATTAATAAATGATTTAAGAAACGTCGCAATTCCTTTTACATTATGTATTTCTTCTAAACAATTCTACACAGATTGTTTTGCTTCCATCCTCTACGGCAATCATGTACAGTTAATTCTATCATCTGAAATTACTGAATAGGCCATTGCTATCCAAATTCAATAATTTCTCATTGATTCACGTCATATTTTAGTTGCACAGTTTTCATGACCATGTTTGGTAATATTATTATTCATTTCTTTAAATCAGTTTTAAATAATTGGTCATTCAAACAGCATTTTTAAAAAATTTAAACTAATATTAGCATCGTTAAGCACATTCATACTCATTTTCCTTTATTTCCACCCCTTCAATCACTGTTTTACCATCAATTGTTCTCTTTTTCAATCTCATTTACTTTCTACTGCAATTTTTAATAAATTCCAATGAATTATTTTATCAATAGATTTAAAATAAAAGTAAAATGTTTAAAACTTTATGAGATTTGATCTAAAATAGCTGCTTCAATTATTGAAAAATCTCATGATTCGCCTGGTTTTTCTATCATTCTTATTCAAAATGCTTTGAAAAGGAGACGCCTATTCTATTTAATTCATTATAACTCAGATAAGCGCTATAAAAATGCTTGTTATATATTGGCTTACAGATCCAATGAGGAGGTAAATGAAGTGGGCTTAAGTCACAAACAAGCTTTTTAACAGCTGGTCTATACATAGCCAGGACATAAAAGAGGAGTAAAGATTTTATTTGAAAAGACTAGAAGTGTTTCAAAATTCCATCCAATGACCAGAAGAATTTTTTTAAGTTGTTATTTCCTCACAAAAATTAAATTGAATATGTACTTGAATACAAAAATATGTTTTGCGTAGTTAGAGTTTGTCTAACTCGTACTGTTTACCACTTATCCAAAAGTCGTCCAGAATGAAGATAATTCAAGACAGGCAGTTCCTTTTTATAGAAAATGCTATATACGAAGGCTGTTCAATAAAGAATGATCATACTATTTTACGGTCATAATTTTTCGAATTAAAATTCAAACTTATATTCTGTTAGCTTAATGTGAAACAAACACGCCATAGTAGTTTCATTGTTGGTACTCCTGGTTCCCGCCTGTGAGAACCAGGCAAGTTCAGACATGTTAAGTATCGCCTACCGCTGCAATGGAGGTAGCATATAGTTAAAGTTGATGTTAAGAAAGATCCGGAGATTCTTTCAAACATAATCACTGCTGATGAAACTTGGCCACAACATTGCGATCCTGAAAGCAAACAGCAAAGCTCAGGGCGGAAATCTCTTACAACACAAACCCCCATATAAGCAAAAATGGTTGCTTTTGCTAAGAAAGTTATGGTCATCTCATTCTTTGATATTCATGGAATGATTTATTATCATGTTGTACCTGCACACACATCAGTAACTGGAAAATACTACAGGAATGTCCTGAAAACATTGCTAGGCCATATGAGGCACAAAAGACAACATTTCCGTAAAGCAGGCTGGATGTTGCACCACGACAATGCACGACTGCATATTGCCTATGTTGTGGCTGGATATCTTGCAAAAATCAATGTGAAGTGCATCTATCACCCTATAGTCCGGATTTAGCCCCATATGACCTTTTTATATTCCCTAAATTAAAGAAACGCGTTCGTGGGAGGCATTTTCCATCACCAGAAGCAGTGGTTTAGGCTGAGGAGGCGATTTTGAAGGATCTCTCAAAAATGGTTTACAGCATGATTTTGAAGACTGGCAGAAAAGCTGGAACAAGTGCATCGCATTCAGAGGTACGCTGTCAAAAAAAATGTGTTCATTCTTTATTGAACAGCCCTCGTATATTAAATATATTATAGCCGATCGCATTGTTGGCTGAAGCCGCCGCAAAGCCAGCGCAGGGCATTTGTGGGCAGGAAAGAAAGAGACAGAGTTTTGCGCGAGTTGGTCTCTTGCCGAGAGAGGAGGGGATAGAGAGAGAAAGAGACAGGTAGTCTGAAATTTCCCGCTGCTATCATGATTATTATCGAACTATCGGTAGCCTTCTACAGCGATGACTGGAGGTATAAAGGCCGGCAAATGTTAGTTGCTAGTCAGTTGATAGTGAGTTGTTAATTGTGGGTGTGTGCAGCTGTTTACCGCTGTGAATTATTTCGTTTGGTTACGTGTGGAGAGAATAAAGAGACGACCTCCGAGATTGCGTTTGTGCATGTTACTCATTTTGCTGCTGCCAGGGTTGTACAAAGCGTCTTTTTACTGAAATAAAGAGCATTTTAAGTTTCTGCATACAAGACTTTTAATTCTGTGAACCCATAAAGTCACCTTATATATAAGGTACTCTTATAATTTGGAGTGAACGAGGATTACTGAAAATATTCAGGTCGTATCCGTGGAACATGCTGAACTTAAAATAGCTAGAGAGGTAATTTCATTGACTTTTTGTTTTCAAGTTATACCTTTACATAGTGCGCATGGAGAGACACAACTGCGGACATTTTTTGAAATATCCTTTGGATTCTAAAGAGCTCAAAACGTGTACTTTTACGATATCCCTAAAACAAATTTGGGAGTGCAGTGCAATAGATTCTCCACCTATTAATACGGGGTGCGAAAATATAAATACTAGGATGATCCAAGTATAAAACAGCAATAGTTGCGTATCACGGATTAAGCAATTCTGAGTGTGACGACGGAGTGATAGGTCAAAGGTCAGCGTTTTAAGGGGGGAGTTGCTTGGTTAGCTACTCCGCTGTGTTCCCTGGTCAGTACAGGCAGGAGTGAGCAGGAGTTTCCTTGGTCTGTTGCGCAAAGCATCGGACTTTTTCGGCTGACTGGCGTTTTTACCTTTTTTTTTACCTTCCCTGAGGAGGCTTTATTCTTTCGCCGCCACTCTTTGCTCGCCATTTTGGATTCCGGAGTTCAATGATGAACACATGTCTCATCACATGCAACGATGCGCCTCAAAAATCCTCCTTTTCCTGCCGGAATAGATTCAGAAGTCTCTCATAGATCACCAGCCAGGGCTGTTTGCCTGCTCGATGAAGAGCTTTGGAATCCATCGAACACTAATTTTCCTAAAGATGGTATGAGCACAAACAATGCTGATACCCACTTCTGATGCGATTTCTTGAACAGTGGAGCAGCGATCTGCTCTTGAACGGCACGGATTGTGTCACTTGTGAGACTTGGCTTTCGGCGTCAAGCGTGACTTCCATTTTCGGCCACCTTCAGAATTAAACACTCGATTCTGGAACTATATAATGTCTCCAACTGTGCCGCTAAACGAGTTGAAATTTCCGAAGGTTTAACTCCTTCATTGTTTAAAAAGTATTATAATGAGTTGCGAAGCAGACGAAGGAACCTCCTGCTCACTCATGGCTGTACCGACGCCAGAATCTAGCGGAATAGCTAACCAAGCTAGTTCCCCTTCCTAACACACTGATCTGCGGTCTTCCACACTGCTTTCACACTCAAATACTGCTTACTCCGTAATACATAACAATTACCGTTTATATTTCAATCTCCCACGTATATCTTAAGCTATTTGCAGATTGTATTAATTGTATACGCTGCAGTAACGTATGTGAGTGCGGCACCATAGGACCTGAGTTTGATTTCCGATTGGAACTTCAGTTTGGGCTCCGTTCTCGGAAACTGTTGGGAATTGGCCGTGGCACGCCATTACTACACCGTAATGTACTGCATTGACGGAGCCAGAGAACGCAGTAGTAGAGTTACCCCTCTACGACTATCAGGTCAGCTGTTTAGGTTTACTTTTTAAGAATAATGAAAACTTATACCTAAAGAAATTATATTATCTTAGCTAGAAATTCTTTTAATTCTATTCAAATTTAACGAAGGGTCATTACAAAGTTAGATACATCAGACTGAACAGCGCCTCAAAGAAATTCTAAAGTTATAAAAATAAAATATAATTTTAAATACGAAAGTCATAAAATTTAATTAAACATTACGGATACCTTTCATGAAAATTTTATCAAGCAAAACATTTCCAACAGAAATCCAAAGTTGATGCATTCTTGCTGAGTACTGTTTATGGTAATATTTTTAGTATGAGACAATAATATGATCAGAAAGAGCATTGTCTTGTCCAACATTGGGAACGAAAGGTTGATGCCTTAGTGCAAAGAACGATATCTATAACTTTAGGTAACCTTTATGTTAGCGACCAAGTAAACAAACGAAGAAGAAAAAGTTTCTGGAATAACAAATTGAAAAATGCCTATATAAATAGGGCAAGCAGTAGCTGAATATGTTCTCTAGCTAGCAGAGTTATTGACATCAGTGTCGTAGAGCAAAGTGGCAAGCAAAGCCGTGTTGTGTATATCATTTAAGTTTCAGAAACGAGCCTCTTGAGTACGTATTCACTTCCAGCTACGTAACAATATGCAGCACACCGACAAGTGCGCTACGGGGAGTCTAAACAAGATAATAGTCCACTTAATGGTTCAGGGCGTTTAGGACTGGACTTGCATGCTAGCTGTAGTTAACACTTATCCACAGCAGTTCTAGTTCGGGGCCAGAGTATAGGTAGGTAGATATTAATTTAAACACACTACACAATTCTACAACTCAAGAAATGAGTTCACTATTATATATATAATTTTGATAATTATATCTAAGAAAACAAAATTTACAGGTTAAATCTTATTAACGGAACAATTAAGGGAAGAACTAATAAAAACCTAAACAAGAAAAACAAAAATAACAATTTGCAAAACTATTATGCCTCACACATGTGTATATGGGGCTTAAGTGTAGATCGAAGAATATTTCAACAACAAGAGGTAGATTTTTAGAAATGAGCATGGAGAACGTTAAAAATGGGGACAACGAACGTCGTTTGAATATAGAGAATTTAAGTAATATACTAAAAGGGTGAATAAATAGCGGCATAATATAAACAGAACGTTCTACCAACTATTGTTGGAGAAACAATGTATTAATCTGATATGTAATATAGAAAGAAGAAAACGATGACGACAGTAATCGAGTTTTTAAAAAATGGTTACACACTGTACTGAGTTCAGCTCTGCTTGGAGAATTATGAAGCTAAAGACAATAGATCCATCGAAAATAGATACGACGCCAACTTAAGCAAAACCGAAGAGATGAAATGAGCTGTGGAGAATAAATGCAAGTGTCATTGTTGGATAAGGTGCACAAGTGAATAAGCAACAAGAGAGTACGGTAAAGGAAAAAGGTTGTGAAATGAACCCTTCTCTTAAGTAAACGCAAATTGGGGAAACAAAACTTCTTGCACGATCGTGAAATTTCTACGCCCTGCTGTCGATATTTGCTCAGGAGTAAAGATAGATCTCTTAACACATGAATTCGTTTTCAAGGAAATTTATCTTTTTGGACAAACATTTGGTGGCTGTAATAACACAGAATATACCTTAGCCTTGACTTGAAGTAAGGCCCGAGGTAAAAAATTAGAGCTCAAATCTTTATCATAAACATTATCATAACTATGTGATTAATAATGATAATAATAATAATATAATAATAATAATATAATAATATAATATTATAATATTATTATAATAATATAATAATAATAATATAATAATAATAATAATAATAATAATAATAATAATAATAATAATAATAATAATAATAATAATAATAATAATAATAATAATAATAATAATAATAATAATAATAATAATATAATAATATAATATTATAATATTATTATAATAATATAATAATATAATAATAATATAATAATAATATAATAATAATATAATAATAATAATATAATAATAATAATATAATAATAATAATATAATAATAATAAAATAATAATAATAAAATAATAATAATATAATAATAATATAATAATAATATAATAATAATATAATAATAATAATAATAATAATAATAATAATAATAATAATAATAATAATAATAATAATAATAATAATAATAATAATAATAATAATAATAATAATAATAATAATAATAATAATAATAATAATAATAATATTAATAATATTAATAATAATAATATTAATAATAATAATAATAATAATATTAATAATAATAATAATATTAATAATAATAATAATAATATTAATAATAATATTAATAATAATAATAATAATATTAATAATAATAATAATATTAATAATAATAATAATAATAATAATAATAATAATAATAATAATAATAATAATAATAATAATAATAATAATAATAATAATAATAATAATAATAATAATAATAATAATAATAATAATAATAATAATAATAATAATAATAATAATAATAATAATAATAATAATAATAATAATAATAATAATAATAATAATAATAATAATAATAATAATAATAATAATAATAATAATAATAATAATAATAATAATAATAATAATAATAATAATAAATAAAAATGAACTTTACACCCTGTAACTTTTAAAGGTATATTATTGCTGACATAAAAATATATTCGTCCTTAAAACCTGAATTTTATAACTTGAGAATTACTGCATCAAAACATCCTTTTTATCGGGTATTATTTCCTTATGATTGATTATGCAACATCTGAATATGAACTGAGCCTTATCAAAAAGAAGAAGAAGAAGAAGAAGAAGGCCTTTTTTTGTAATTTACGTCCTCCAACGTTAAGTGATATCGGACGAAGAATGACATGTATAATGTTCAAATGAGTCCGGGGTCCATGGAGCTTAAGAGTTGCCCGACATTCGTCTATTCTGGATAAGGAAAAACCCCAAGTAAAACCTTTTCCAGGTAACTCACTGTAACAAAGGACCTCTTGAACGTGAGTCAGACACACTACCATCTACGCTACCGAGGCGGGCAACAAACAGGCGTGGATAAGTTTATCCAGTTCACAAGATAAGTTTTTGTTGGGGATCTTAGCACTGGAACAATTGTTCAAAAACTGGTAATCATTAGTTTTAATTTTTGGAAGTGCTTGTTGTATTGTGCTATACCACCGAAAAAATAATATATAATAAACATGCTTCTTCAAATGTACTGAAGAATCTATACCACAGGAAACTTGATTTCGTTTCTATTTTCAGTCCTCCTGCAATGATGCACTGCCCTCACTTGTACGGCAATATACTTCTGCATCCTGCTATAGGTAGAGAGAAATCTCATTTCTTACACGAGTTTTCCACTCTACTTTGTTTCCGTATTTTAGCCAGGTAGCAGTTGCTCACTTTAAGGCACGTCACCTTGGCAGATATGCAACACACGAAGCCAGGTGTAAAAAGCCTACCTCTTAACGGTGTGTTTTCTGGAAGGCGAGCGGTTGTCACGTCTAAATCCCCTGCGCTGACATTTATCTTACTTTGCATAACACTGTCACGTAGCGTCTATACGCATGCGCCGGCTGCGGCTGACGTCTTGGTTGCCAGTAGTATGTGCGAGGCGCAATTTTACGAGACGCGTGCCTCAAAGCTGAAGCATTACCATCTCGCTATTACAAAGTCACACGAGAGGCTTTGAAGCGAAATGACACACTAAATTGCTTCCTTACAAAGCGCTTTTCTCTGTTGTTCCTCACTTACGTTAAACTCATCAATGTAATCTTCATTATACAGCGCAACAAACTATTTACAAAGCAGAGAAACTGGGAGTCTCCCTCAAATTGGAACGAAGCTATTGTGTATTACGATGAATTTGTGAACTGTATTACAGAATCAAAGAATGGTTTGAAAAACATGAGACAAAATCGAAAAAGCTGTTATGCATTTCACACACATGTATTACACACTACCTTTGTACCTTCATATTTTATTATTTTGAATGAATTACTATTATGTGTTTCAAATGGGAAGAGTTCTCGCCTGCAGCGAATCAGATGCATTACAGCATTCAGCATTGCCACCTCGTTATCCCCACTCTTTATATTCCCCTATCGCACATTTGCGAGTGTTCGTGGAGTTAGACGTAAGGGGACGCAAACTGAATTTTCCAAAGTTTTATAATAATGCAGTTGTTGAAATCACAATGTCAACATAGATATTCGTATATTACGCAAATGTTTTATATATTTTTTAATTTTCTCTCTTATATCATCTTCCCCTTGGTACGAGACATTACATCCTAAATACTTAAAGTGTGATTTCTGCTCAATTATTATGTTATCTAATATTACAAAATAAAGCAAGAAAGGACTCTATAATAAAACTATACAAAAAATTTCAATACTAACTCTGATCTATGGATCAGAAACGTGGACACTAACAAAAATAAATAGTACGAGAATACAGTCATCAGAAATGAAATTCATAAGAGCAATAGCTGGATATAACAAAATTGATAAAAAAAAAACTTAGTCAGGATATTAGGACAGAATTAAAAGTAGAAGAAATGAACCATACTATTGAAAGAAATAGGAATCAATGGAAAGAACATGTTCCGAGCATGAATAATAACAGAATACCAAAAATAGCCTTAAACTATAAACCTATAGGAAGAAGAAACTAGGGAAGACCGAAGAAAAGATGGGCAGACTAATTTGGAACCGGAACGGGTTAAACAATCCAAAGGCGTGAGGTAGAAAAAAAAAGAAAGTTTTAAATATTTATTTCAAATTTAATTATAGTTTATGAATTACTTGTTTTTCTAATCCAATGAAAATACCAGCGGTGCATCCATATAGCTGTGAATGTTACGTTAAGAGCTAATTCGTCATTGTCTTCATCGTCTGAGTATAGCAAATTTATGATGATAGGTTCTAAAATCTCGTTACGTGCTATTTCTTTGCAAAAGTCGTCTTCTTGTAGTTTATCGGATATCTCACGCAGTTTTCCCAGTCTTGTTGTGTTCCTTGTTCATTTCTTCGTGAATAAGAATTCAACGTTCGTCAGTTTAAAAATATTATTTCTGTTTACAACATAATTTGAGCCCCATTTAACTCTATTGGATTTTTCCAGCAGTATTAAGGGGGGGGGGGGGGGAAGGTGGATCGCGTCTCATTGTTCCAGCTGATACACATTTACATGGAAGAGTAACTGAATAATTGTGCTTTGAACTCTAGAGTAAATAGAGATGTATTACAAAGATGTAATATGACCAGAAACGGGTATCGTGTATCGTGTATCGTTTCCTCTCACTCGAATTTAACAAACACCTTGGCTTACTCAAAGTACATATATCTTTTACTACGTCATGTCAAATGTTTATGTTTCAAATCTGAGTAATTTCAAAAATACGTTCACGCATACATCCCAAACAACAATGATACTCATTACAGTGCTTACGTTGCAATGAATTGTTATAATACAACGGTATCTATTTATTTGTATTAGGAAAACTATTTGAGCTAAAAATATGGGTGTTTTTCCGTTATGTAAAATGCATTACTCTTTCCTTCCTCATGTATTAGTTTTTGCAAAATCTGAACTTTTGTCTTAGCGCGAATAGTATTTATTAGAGATGATTAGTGTGGCGCTCGTCACACAGAGGGAATGCAGTACGACAACACCGCAGGACTCCGATTGGTTGCTGACCTAGTAGCGCGCTCAAGGACAAACGCCTTCCGATTTGAAACGCATAATAAAACATTTTGTAATGGTTTGCCAACCTTCACCTCGGAATTCCAGTGATGCAATTCTGCCAGTCAGCCATTACTAACACAACGACTGAGTAAGGTATTACTTATTATTTAGAAGGCTTTGCCTAGTGTTTGATGCTGTTATATAAGGCCTCCTTTGAAATAAGATGAACGACACAGATTCAGTTACTTCTAAAGGAATATAAACTTGAAAATATGAATTATGACCACTCAGGTATTTCAGAAACATGAATAATTTACTTTCTGCCCTAGTGCGTATTTTTTAGTGTTACAGCCAAGTAGTGGAACCAAATTATCCTAATTATCCATGTAAACAAATTCATTAGTTGGAATTCTGGAATTTCTGATGTATAAACATCATTAGGAATATGTGAAAACATGTGATTATGAGATAAAATGTTTGCAGAACTTGTATTTCAATATTAAATGTATTGGGAAGGTAGAATCACGCTGAAAAATTGAATCCATACCCGGGATTTGTACCACAGATCTTCAGTCTTCGTCCGATTGCTCTTAACCATTGAGTTACCATAGCAACGTGTCAGTACAACTTAAATTCTTCAACTGACACATATTATCCCTTAGCCTACACACGGCTAGTGTGAAAGAACACTTAATTTCCATCAAATATATTGTATATAGTGATCGGAATAATCAACAGAATTTACTTTGTTCATTTCTTACATATATAAACATTTAGAAATGGATACGTACAAAAGTCTCTTTAAAACTTTACTTTAGAAATGGGTGCAAACGTAGATCTCGTTGAAGGTGTATTTAATAACGTATTTTCGTGGCAGACGTTAGTCATTACTGGTTTCATATTTTAGATACCCCAATCTTATATTGTGTGTTGTCATTATTCATTTATTTCTGTTGATATCATACCTACTGATACTGCAAACAATTAAGATGATACTGGCAGAAAAGTGTTGGCTTTCATAAGGATATTTGTAGAAGTTACATATAAAGAAATAGTGGGTAGGAAAGTCACGTGAATGTATGATATTTTAATAGAACCGGAGGAAATAAATGCAGTTTATTCCTTAATTATAAATTATCACCGACCGCAAATTGGAATTTGTTGTGAGCAACATGGCGCTGGGGCGAGTTTCCTCCAGGTCCTCCGGTTTCCCCCACCAACATTCCACCAATTGCACCCTTTCAATCATTCATCTCAGGCGTTCGGTCGACCCCTCAACCCAGATTTCATCTAAAGTCAGATGCTTAGGCGAACTCGTTCTGAGGGAACCCAAGCGCCTCCTAACCTCAGCATTGACCAGAAAGGGAGAAAAATTATCACTGTATAGAGAGAGTGATATGAAGAAAAAGTGAAAGGTGAACGTGGAACGAGAGAGAGAGAATTAAAAAGAAAGAACGAAAGAAGGAAAGAAAAAAGAAAGAGATGGAAAGTAATAAAAAAGACACAAAAAGATAGAAGGAAAGATAAAAGATCAAAAGAAAGAGAGAAACAAGTAAGGAAAGGAGAGAAATAACGAGATAAAGAAAGAGAGAAAGAGAGAATAAAAGAGGTGGAGAAAGAGAGACAGAGAGGAAGAAGGAAGGAAAGAAGGAAGGAAGGAAAGAAGGAAGGAAAGAAGGAAAGAAGTAAGGAAAGAAGGAAGGAAAGAAGGAAAGAAGTAAGGAAAGAAGTAAGGAAAGAAGGAAGGAAAGAAGGAAGGAAAGAAGGAAGGAAAGAAGAAAAGAAGGAAGGAAAGAAGGAAAGAAGGAAAGAAGCAAAGAAGGAAGGAAAAGAAGGAAAGAAGAAAGGAAAGAAGGAAGGAAAGAAGAAAGGAAAGAAGGAAGGAAAGAAGAAAGGAAAGAAGGAAGGAAAGAAGAAAGGAAAGAAGGAAGGAAAGAAGAAAGGAAAGAAGGAAGGAAAGAAGGAAGGAAAGAAGGAAAGAAAGAAGGAAAGAAGGAAAGAAAGAAGGAAAGAAGGAAAGAAAGAAGGAAAGAAGGAAGGAAAGAAGGAAAGAAGGAAAGAAAGAAGGAAAGAAGGAAAGAAAGAAGGAAAGAAGGAAGGAAAGAAGGAAAGAAGGAAAGCTGGTTAAAGAAAGAAAGAAAGAAAGAAAGAAAGAAAGAAAGAAAGAAAGAAAGAAAAGAAAGAAAGAAAGAAAGAAAGAAAGAAAGAAAGAAAGAAAGAAAGAAAGAAAGAAAGAAAGAAAGAAAGAAAGAAAGAAAGAAAGAAAGAAAGAAAGAAAGAAAGAAAGAAAGAAAGAAAGAAAGAAAGAAAGAAAGAAAGAAAGAAAGAAAGAAAGAAAGAAAGAAAGAAAGAAAGAAAGAAAGAAAGAAAGAAAGAAAGAAAGAAAGAAAGAAAGAAAGAAAGAAAGAAAGAAAGAAAGAAAGAAAGAAAGAAAGAAAGAAAGAAAGAAAGAAAGAAAGAAAGAGAAAATAAGAAAGACAGAAAGAAAGAAAAAAAGAAAGAATGGAGAGCGAGAGAAAGGCGGAATATTAGGCTTATTTGTTAAACGAACATGATCGGAGCTGGAAGTTCTACCAGTAAAAATAATGAGGCAATTCCTTATTGTTTGAAAGTTACGATCTATAGGCATATTATGTTTCTACACAGTGAAGTGTGTATGGTGGATGGGTAGTACAGAGATTAGCATGATGTCTGCATATCCGCCGCTAGCTGCATGGGAAATGAGACGCCGCGATATCCCGTAACGTAACACCGACGCCCTGTTTGAATATCATTAACAAGTTGAGCCAGTTTGTTAGTTCTTGTGGCGATGCAAATGTCCTCATTTACGAAATGTTCCCCGATCTGTAAAATGCTTGTTTAATATTTTGCGCACTTGTCCCTGGATTTGAATACCGAAAACTGAAACGCTTTCTCATTGATGGAAAAAGAACCTCGAAGTTGGATAGCTTTCAGTCATATAACAGTAAGTGAAATGTATTACACTGCAGATGTTTGTTTTCCAAATAATATCTGGTACGTAATTAATGTTTCTGATTCCATTTCTTACTTGTTCTACCCCTTCACCGTATTTGGTCATTTTCACTAGCATTATGTGTTGAAGAAATGTAGGAGTCATATGGCAAATAACCTAAAACAAGTTAGTTTAAATTCTCAATAAATAAACAATTTCATTACCCAGAAGTTGGTACTAAAAGAAAAATATGGCATGAATTATTTACATCCACTGTGATATTACGTTTGTATCGCTGTTAAAATGTTTTCTCTAAACAGTACGGCAAAAAGTACGACCTGACTTCGCGTATTGTTTTCCATCCAAGATTTTCTTCACAGAAACTGCAGAATTCTTAAAATAACATAAACATAAAACCCATCAACCATTAGTTACAATTTTGGTTTCAGTAATGATTAAAATCAGGGAACATTGTGATCTTATACACGGCGATCTAAATTGTCTTCATGGACGTTTCGTTGAAATATGTGAAGATTTTAAATCACTTTTTGTTTAGGAACCTGTGATACTTATGATTCTTCGATTTATATTTACATATTTCAAAGCCAGGAAATTAAGTTTATTTAAATTATGGCATTAATGAAGTAAGTTATACAAAAACTGATTTAAGAAATGGAATAAATAAGTTCCTTTCATAGGAATATCAACATTAAAGCTATTTGACTTCAAATAAAAAATTCTAAATTAAAAGAATGTTTCAATCACCTTGAAAATTACATTAATGATACAAAATATGTCCTTACATTTTTTCAACACCAAGGACATAGCCCGCCTCGGTAGCGTGGTGGTAGAGTGTCTGCCTAACGTTCAAGAGGTCCCGAGTTCGAATCTCGGTCAGGGATCAGGTTTTTACCTTATCTTTAAAGACGAATGTCGGCTAACTCTAAGCTCAATGGACCCTGGGCTCATTTGAGCATCATTTCGCCCATTGTAAAATTAAAAAAAAAAACACACACACACATACTACTTAAGTAAAAAGATGAACAAATAATTTCACAGTGTAGCACAATACCTTTGAAAGATCTACTTCATTTACCTATTCATAATAGTTAAACGGAATAGCTAACCTGCTTAAACCACAGTATGAAAAATAATTCGTTGGTACAAATCAACGAACTAAATTTATTATGCATCAAAATACAGTTGATAGTTAAATTAATAAAATGCTTAATAAACCAATTTCAGTTTTGTTAATATATGTTCTATCTGTTTATAAATTTACAACAATGCCATATCTTGTTATTTAGATGTCTTAGGCCTATTCAAGCATACACATCCTATTATAGGTATATAAGGATTCTTTCAAAGCTGCATCCTTCATTATGTTATTACTATATTGATTCATTCATCCATACAGCACAGAGGTCGTTGAAGGGGGTCCTCCTCCGCGAAGGAGGATCCTTCGAATATTGCCATTCCGGGATTGGATCCCTTACTGGCATAGAGATGGGATTTCAATTAATGGATGGTGGTGTAGTTGTTTGGGATTGTTTGTGTAGTTCGGTGAACGTGTTTTTCTTTGTGTTTTGGTATGGTTACTTTCGTGGTTATGGCGGTCCTAGCACAAGTCTGGGTCTCTTAATCGTTTCTCTGGGGTCGAGGTCATATTCCCCGAGGCCGCGGGTTAGATGGTTGAAGCTGGCAGGAAGCTTAGCATAAAAGCTGCGGGAAAGGTGCAGGATATGGTCTGTCAATTTAGGAAATTTGAGATCAGAATGGATGTTATCGTTGGGAATGTAGCAGTGGGCAATAGTTGCGGTACGGAGGTAGCGATTTTGTAACACTTGTAGCTTGTACAGGTGTGATTTAGCGGCAATACCCCAGACTTGGCAGGCATATGCTAGTGCAGGTCTTAGAACCTGCTTGTATAGGAGGATCTTGTTCCTCAACGCCATTGTCGATTTTATGTTGTACAGTGCGTACGTCATTGCCATCTTTCTGCTAACTTTGTTTGCCAGTGCTGTGATGTGGGGCTTGTAGCCATTTCCTCCCTCGCTGCGTCTGCTACTACTCTGTCTTTGGTATCAGCCACTCTGGATGTGACCCTAGCAGCCTGGATCCCGGTGGTCTGGTCGCCTAGTAGATTGCTCTATGAGTTGACTATTCTTTGCCCTGGCTAGTCATTAGAGCTGAGACCACGCTATCTACAGGGTATACGTGAGATAGGTTGACGAAATAAAAACTACACAGTTCATCGTATCCGCTTTACTATTCAGTTCGTTTCGTGCAGACAGTTCACCAGGAGTTGCCGCCGCGTTCAGATCGAATTACTCTAGATTTCCACTATCACGTTAAAACTATACTGAGTTGCTGAAATCTATCCCGATAGAATAATTACTAACACTGTTTTGAAAGTATACTTCGCCGCTTAATTCACTGCTGAGAGATCTTGTTCACTTAATAAGATTCTCATTACTGATTGTACTTCTCGGCGCAATCCGACGTTTGTGTCCCCGGCAGGCAAAACACGTCTACACTGTATCACGTCTCAGACTAGAAGACCGACGCTAAAACCTAAGATTCCTTACCAAAACAGATATAGCCTCGCCTCCAGCTGGATTTCTCTGAAAAACTCTAGTTAGCGAGCTACAACCACGCGGACATTTACCCGAAATACTGGTTTCGGCCAGCTTCGGACCGGTCTACTAATTACCCAGGTAGCAACCCAACCCGTGACCACAGCCTTTCGACGGAACATTTCATCCATATAGACCAGCAACTTTATTATATAGCTCTGGGTTAAAATACTTATTGGCATTCTAGTAATTGAATCTAAATGCTGTTGCTTCGTTTCATGAACTTATCTATCTGTAATATTCATTATCTTAAATTCTTTCACCTTACTTCCTCATTATAATTTAATTATCATTTTATTCATTGTTAAAATCGTATTCAATCATACGGCTGATAAATACGGCATCAAACTGCCCCCGTTTCATTATTTAATTATCCCATAATTTAAGAATGGAACGTCCTTGCCCGAATAACATTACTATTATTATCAACAACTCCACAGGTCGGCAACTCCGGTTCACTTTACAATTTTCTTTGCATTTCAGCTCCGTTACATACAATCATAGTGACAAAATTTATAATACTAGTACATAATTTCTTTTTGTTTTCAACACTTCACATTATAAACATCTGAAATAATCCAATACATATTAGTTTACCATACGATATATACACTCCACTTCTGAAAGTTTAAATTTTCTTGCGTCATACCACGAACGTTTACATCGTATTAGTTATGAACTACGTAAAACTTAAGATAGTTTACAAAAATCTGTTTGTCTTCTGATTCTATATAAAGGTGTAATTTGCCAAAAGTCCTTGCACCTTCTTGGATTTGTAAATTGTTTTGGTACTCAATTTTGTTGCTTTGAGTTGGTTATTTTCATAGGATTCACTGCACTTCCACTTCACTTTAAAGTCTTAAAAGTACTTATCACCACAAGTTTTTTTTTCACAATTTCGATATTTTGTGATTGGATACCATTAAGATTATATAAATTTGTTCGTCTGAATTCATTTTCATTAATAGAGTTGTATACATTTTCATCTATACCTTATCCTATATGCCTCTGCATGATTATTTGTTTATGTCCGGTACGGACGGAGAAGTTGTTTGTGCCACCTACCATGAGTTTTCTATTTACCGCATCTACTTTTTGAAATGTATGTTCCCCAAATTTTTGAATAATTTCCCCAGGACTTTTATATAGTAACTCCATGCGCTTGTTTCTGTTCTTCAAGGCGCAGGACAACTTGTGATCTTTAATTAATACTAGATCACCTATATCTGGGTTCCATTTGTGCCTTCTTCGTTTTCTCTTCGATTTCCTCTTTTCGGCCTTCTCCTTTATTCTGTCGAAAGCTAATTTAGCTCTTTGTTCTTCACTTAGGGTTTCATATTCAATATTTACTTTTTTTTCAATTTCCTTAAAGATGGGCTCGGGTTCTTCGTTTAACATAAGTGTTACGGGTGCAAATCCTGTAGTCACATTAATGGTGTTATTTATTATCTTTTCAATGACTGGACAGTATCTTACCCAATCTTTGTGATTCTTATGTGCCAGTATCCTGAAATAGATCCCAATATCGCGTAGTACTCGTTCCGTCGGGTTTCCTGATGGAAAATAGAATGAGCAATAATATAATTTTATTCCGTGATCTGTGAGGGTTCCTTTAAAGCATTTACTCCGATGGACGGTCGCGTTATCAGACAAGACCGCTTTTACTGGTCCGTATTTCGGCATATAATCATTCACTATCTTCCCTACACAAGTCCTGCTGCTTATGTTTCTTACGGGGTATATTTTTACATATTTGGTGAAGACATCATGAAGTACAAAAATATATCGGCACCCAAATTGACCTCGAGGTAATTCTCCGTGAGCGTCCACTGTGACTAGCGCATTCTTTTCATCTCTTAAAATCGCTTGAGGTTCTGTATCGAATTTCACATTGAATGGTTTCGCTCGTTGGCACATGTCGCAAGTTGAACATATTTTCCGTACTTTTCTGGCTAAGTGTTTTATGTAGCAGTGTTCACTTATTACCAAATTTAGTTTCTCACTGCCGGTATGTGCTAAGGCTTTGTGATATGCGGTAATTAACCGGTTTTCGATCCCTCTCGGAATCATGACTTTCCACTTCGGTTCTGTCCGTCCGTGAAACTTGTAAATTTTTCCGTTGTATATTCCAATGTTCTCCTTTAATTCTGCTGTGATCGGTGACGCCTTTTCTCGAATTTTCTTCAATTCTTCGTCTTCTTCCTGGAGCTTCGCCAAGTTTCTCAATTCTTTCGTGAGTGATCTTCCTTCCATTGTGTCTAGGTACAAGATCATGACCTCGTGTTTGTGGTCGTCGATCGTGTCTGCTATTGGGTAGTTTGTCTTCATTCTGTATAGCAGGTCGCTGAAGATATTATGTCTCCCCGGAACATGACGAATTTCTATTTGGTGTGACGTAATCTCGTGCACGTATCTCGATATTCTTGTACTGGTTAGCTTGCAAGAGTTCATAAAGGCCAGACTCACATGATCGGTATACACAATGATGGGGTTGTTGTAAACATATTGTCGGAATTTCACCAAGGCAAAATAAATCGCAGCTATTTCTTTCTCAGTCGTGCACGCTCGTGCTTCAATTTTGGATATTCCTCTGGAGGCTACTGCTATTAAGTGGTCCGTTCCATCTTCATCCCTTTGGGTCATTATCACTCCGTATCCCAATCCCGACGCGTCTGTGAAAATAATGAACGGCAGATTTCCCCGGGGTTTTTCCAGTAAAATGGAAGCTGCGAATAATCTTTTAACACTCAGAAAGGCCTCTTCTTCATCCTGCGTCCATCGCCATTTTTCATCTTTCTTCAACAACTGTCTCAAAGGGGCTACGACAGTTGCGAAGTCGAGAATGAATCTGGATTGATAATTGAGGATTCCGAGGAATCGACGTAACTGCTTTATATTCTTCGGAGCCGGAATTTTATTTATGCTGTCTACCCGTTCCGGATTTGGTCTAATACCTTCCTGGGAGATGACATATCCTAGGAACTCGGTTTGTTTGACGAAGAAGGCAGTTTTACTTGGTTTAATTGTCATGTTGGCAGCTTTTAACCGGTTTAAAACGTAATCAAGGTGCTTCAGATGTTCACCAATTTCTGATGAAAATATGACAAAGTCGTCCACATATTGAGCCACGAATTTCTTTATGGTTTCTCCAAAAATAGCATACAATGCTCTCAACAATGCGCCTCCGCTTGTGTTCATTCCAAATGCGCAGACGGTAAACTGGTAAAGAATTCCAGAATGTAAAAATGCAGCAAATTTTCTCAATTCTCTCTTAAGTGGAATCTGCCAGAAGGAGGCGGTCAGATCTAATGTAGAGAAGAATTTTCCTTTATGCAACTTGCTCAACGTTGCATCCACGCTCTCGGGTCTAAATCTGTCTGGTTTACAATGCTTGTTTAGCTTTCTTGCGTCTAGTGTTATTCTAATTTTCCCACTAGCTTTGCTTACTATGCACAGGGGGTTCACGTATATGGAGTCTGAAATTTCGATAACCCCGTCTTCTAGCATGTCTTCTATCACTTTATCGACTTCTTCCCGAATAGCGGATGGTATGGGTCTCGCTTTATGTGTAAACGGCTCTATGGGCGTCATTTCGAAAGAGTGAATATATTTCGTGCATCTTCCTGGTTTATCCGAAAATACCTCCTGGTGTCGTACTAAAATCCTAAAAAATTCTTCTTTCTGCGCTGTATTCAGGTAGTTAGCCTGACTGACTTTTTCTCTGAACAAATCTTCCAAGTTTTCGTAGTTTTCCGCCTTGCGGTACAAATTTGTAGTCTCATAATTCCAATTCCTGGCGGGATTTTCTCGGGGTTCAGCTTCCACATATTCCCTAATCGTTCCAACATCTTCATCATACATCTCATTGTTACTCGATTCGGCAGCATATTCTTCGACGTTTATCTCGCCAAGCTCCATTGCTCCAATTTTTATGTACTCAACAAAGAATACGTCTCCCCGGATTTCATCTTCACGTTCATCTCGTACAACTTCCTCTGAACCGCTATCGTCGACAAATGGCACCACTACTGTTTCTTGCCCTGTTTCTAACTTGACAGATCTGTTCTCGAAATTAACAATGGCTTTCCATTCATACAGGCAATCACATCCTATAATTATGTCGGTAACGAGTCTGGGTACGACCAGGAACAAAACCTCAATAATTCTACCATTTATTTCTACGTTGAGCATGACTTGAAATTTCACTCTTTCTTTCCTCTTCCCTACAGCTAGTGAACAAAATATACCGCTTACTGGTAAAGACATTATCTTCAAACCCCGGTTGATTAGTTCTTCATAAAACTTTTGCGAGCACACTGTACTGTTAGCTCCAGTGTCTATTATTGCAGTGTCCGGAATTCCGTTAATGGCAACTGCTATTCGTGGTGGTCCAAACACTTTGTCACTGTCTTCACTTCTGTTCCTCAGATTGGTTTCCTTCTGTAACATCATTTGCCCTCTGACGATCTTATTTTTCGCATACGGTTCACATAGTTTCCTCCCAGTCTTCACTGAAGGCGCATTTGACTGGGTACATAGTTTCCCTGAGTCTTGCTGTAAGCTCCAGTTCTCGTTGCATTCTTTCCTTCCAAATTTGCTTCCTGAGAAGGATGGCCGCGGTTTTCGAACACCTGCCTGGTTACTTGTAGGGCTTCGGCCCTTTCTCCATTTATCGGCGAATTTCTACCGCTCCTGCTCCTCTCTCCGTGCTGCGGCGACTTTGGCCTAAATTCTGGAATGTTGTCGACCCTCCAGTAACCATTTCCCGTGCTCCGTTCTCCCTGCCTGGGTGACCTCGGCCTAACTTCTGGTATATTGTCGACTTTCCAGTAGTCATTTCCTGAATGTCTTCTTTTTCTCTCGTTCCATCCTCCTCAGTTCCTTATTCGTAATTTACTCGTACATTTCTGTTTCGGTCGGGCCCGTTGCGGTTCCTCTGGTTGCCGTCAAAATTATTTCGGCCTCGGTTCTCCCACTGCGAATTTCCTCCTCTGGGTGCGGGACCTCGGTATCTATCTCGGACATCCTGGTTTTGATTGTAATTGATATGTGCCCCTTGCCCGAAATTATTTGAAATTTCCCTTTCGTTGCTCGCTCCAGGCCTAGCGAAACTTTCATTTTTACTCTTTGATTTGTTTGTCTCCAATGCCAACAGCAAATCGATCATGGTGGCGACGTTTGTGGGTTTAGCTATAATTAAATAGTTCTGGAGTGCCTCTGGGAAGTGTGTCGTGATAATGGCGATTAATTCTTGCTCACTCATGGGTGGATCCAACATTTTAGATTTCCTAGCAAGTTTCGTGAAATAATTAACCATCGACTGATCAGTTCTTGGGACATACTTTCCACTACTCAGTTCTAACCTTATGCTAGACTGCCTGTTATGTCCCCAGTATCTGTTCATGAATAAACTTTCAAAGGTCCTGAAGTCATTATTATTTCCCATTGATACCTCTAACCAGCTAGCTGCATTTCCCTTAAGGCATTTCCTAACAATTGTCATGCAATACTGTTCAGGAATACACTTTACAGAAAAATATTCATGCAGACTCCTCATAAAATCCTTAGGATTATCAGAATCCTCATGTTCAAACACTGGTGGCACAATTTCATTTAAGATGTGGTTTGGCCATTGCATTTGACCACCACTCCTTTCAACATGTACATTATTACCTCTGGGTTCATAACTGGAGGTACTTGGACCCATATTAAGCATCGAAATGTCGGCTGAGGCATTTTGTCTCGCTTCGTTTCGTGCAGAGCTTTCACTTATCTGACTAGCATTAGAATTAGGTTCAGTTACACACAACCTCAAATTTTCTAATGTTTCCTTCATTCCATTAATTTCTGTAGCTACCTCTTTCATTTGTTCATTTATTTCGTCTACACCCCTACCTTGACTTCTAATTTCCCTTTCTGCTTGTTCTAATCTACTTCTATTTTCCCCTGATTCTTTGCTAGCCGTTTCTCTAATTTGGTCTAATTCCTTGCTAAATATTTCCCTCTCTTTTTCCAATTGCTTTGCTACGTCCTCTCGTAATTTCTTGTATTCTCTGCCTGACTTCTCACTTACTTGATTACAAACTTCGATTTTTATACTTTCTATTTCCCCCCGTACTTCAGTTCCAACTTGATTGATTTCCCCTCTAACCTCTGCTTGAAAGGTTTCTAATGCTTTCTGCTGACTTTCGAGCTTCCTAACCAAATCTTGCTGTCCTGCCTCTAATTTTTGACTAGTACTTTCTAATTTCTGACTATTACTTTCTAGTTTCTGGTTAGTACTTTTTAATTTCTGACTTAATTCTAGGTTATTACTTTCTAACCTCTGAGTTAATTCTTGGTTGGTACTTTCTAATTTCTGACTTAATTCTAGGTTATTACTTTCTAACCTCTCGGTTAATTCTTGGTTGGTCCTTTCTAATTTCTGACATAATTCCTGGTTATTACTTTCTAATTTCTGGTTCGTACTTTCTAATTTCTGACTTAATTCTAGGTTATTACTTTCTAGCTTCTGAGTTAATTCTTGGTTGGTACTTTCTAATTTCTGACATAATTCCTGGTTATTACTTTCTAATTTCTGGTTCGTACTTTCTAATTTATGACTTAATTCTAGGTTATTACTTTCTAACTTCTCCATTATCGCTTTCATCATGGCTACCATACTCATATTAGTATCTGAGTCATTTACATATACCCCCTGGCTATTATTAGTTGTTTCCTTAGCTACACTAACCTGTACAATTTGATTGTTACTACTACATTCTGTATCCCTTCCTACGTTATTTTCTAGATCCTGAGCATTATTACTTTCCATTGTCTTTTCTAATCTATTCTGTATATTCTGAGCACTTTCTCCTATTTCTGCTACTTTCTCTTTAACAATTTGTATAGTACTCCCCTGCACGTCCATGCTTTGTGAATTTGACTGACCTTTCACCTTTCCGTTTCTTAAAATACTCTCCATCAGTTCACTGCAACAACGACAACAACACTAAAATGTTACACTCAGTACCTTTGGTTTTCTGCTGGAGCTTCCGACGATCCTGATGCTGGTTGCTTTTCGTCTCTCGAAGCCCCACGTTGGGCGCCAAGTTTGTAGCCATTTCCTCCCTCGCTGCGTCTGCTACTACTCTGTCTTTGGTATCAGCCACTCTGGATGTGACCCTAGCAGCCTGGATCCCGGTGGTCTGGTCGCCTAGTAGATTGCTCTATGAGTTGACTATTCTTTGCCCTGGCTAGTCATTAGAGCTGAGACCACGCTATCTACAGGGTATGCGTGAGATAGGTTGACGAAATAAAAACAACACAGTTCATCGTATCCGCTTTACTATTCAGTTCGTTTCGTGCAGACAGTTCACCAGGAGTTGCCGCCGCGTTCAGATCGAATTACTCTAGATTCCCACTATCACGTTAAAACTATACTGAGTTGCTGAAATCTATCCCGATAGAATAATTACTAACACTGTTTTGAAAGTATACTTCGCCGCTTAATTCACTGCTGAGAGATCTTGTTCACTTAATAAGATTCTCATTACTGATTGTACTTCTCGGCGCAATCCGACGTTTGTGTCCCCGGCAGGCAAAACACGTCTACACTGTATCACGTCTCAGACTAGAAGACCGACGCTAAAACCTAAGATTCCTTACCAAAACAGATATAGCCTCGCCTCCAGCTGGATTTCTCTGAAAAACTCTAGTTAGCGAGCTACAACCACGCGGACATTTACCCGAAATACTGGTTTCGGCCAGCTTCGGACCGGTCTACTAATTACCCAGGTAGCGACCCAACCCGTGACCACAGCCTTTCGACGGAACATTTCATCCATATAGACCAGCAACTTTATTATATAGCTCTGGGTTAAAATACTTATTGGCATTCTAGTAATTGAATCTAAATGCTGTTGCTTCGTTTCATGAACTTATCCATCTGTAATATTCATTATCTTAAATTCTTTCACCTTACTTCCTCATTATAATTTAATTATCATTTTATTCATTGTTAAAATCGTATTCAATCATACGGCTGATAAATACGGCATCAGGCTTCCATGTTAACTTCATATCTAGGGTGACCCCTAGATATGTCACTGAGATGGACCATGGCACTTTATCTCCTGCTAGCCGGAGATTAGGGACATCTTGTGCATTCATATCATGTATAAGACCTATTTAGATCCCAATTTTTTTAAATAACGTCGTAATTCATTAGCATATTTTTTATCTATACTAAAAATTTTGACACCCTTTTCTTCACCACATTTTGTTTTTATTTAATTCATTTCCATATCGGTAGTTTTAATTTCTTCCAATGTGATTCTGTGCGTTTTAATACTTATTTTTATATAAACAGCATAATTCATAGGTAATGACAATCTTTAATTTGTCTCAGGTGGATTAATCTAGGAGAAAAAGAGGTTAATTTAAATATATTCATAAGTATGAACTTCATAACTGTTTTCACTGATTTTTGTTAGGGGATGCCATTGCTCTTTGTCCATTAGTTTTAGGATTCTCCTCCCTTCCATTATTTAAGTATCCATGCCACTTCAATTGTTTATTTTAGATGTGCTTCCGTGTTTGCTGTGATTTGTGCAATTCCTTCACTCAATGTGTATAATGAAATAGATATTATTTCTATAAATTACATGTTATTTTACATTCACAATCAGATTGGTCCCTTCGTTAGACAAATACAAAATATGTATTTCTTGTCAGTGAGCTATACCAAGGGAAGATTTCACTTGTCGAGAGCTGGTATGTTACAATGTTCCAAAATATTCAAATTATTTTAATATTAGTCCTCAGAAAATTACTAATCGATATCCATTGCGCTTTAATATGACGAATTATCGTTTCAACCTCTTCATTTCAACAACTTACAACGTAGAAACTAATAGTATTGTCACCCAATTATCGGAAGGCGCGACCAACTGGCGGCTGGGTGAGGGCCGGGAGGCATTCGCCCACGCCTACCCATTTGTCTTACAGCGCTAACGAAGGGATGGTTGGACAAACATCACTGGCCGTCTCTTTCCCCTCCCCCTGCCGTCTAGAACCTTCGGGGTGATTCACTGAAACGCGAGACTTCCAGAAACAGCGATATTCCTATAAAAGGGGCTGCAGATGGCGAGTCAGTTCAGTTCTTGGCGAGCAGCCGTGAGGAACGCCCAGTGAGAGAATGGAGTAGAAGACTGTGTACATGCATCGGAGGAGTGTACGTAACTGCGAGTGCAGAGTGGAACTGTGACGGACGAACTGGTGAATTGTAATTGTGTGCGCTACGTAATTCTCTGCAACCGGCAAGTGTTCCAACTGTAATTAGGTGGAAATAAAGAACATTTTGAGTCTGGGCAATTGGACTTTGAAATTCACGAACCCACAAAGTTACAGTATTTTATACGTTGATCTTTTTAAATATTTTATTCAAACATGTTTTTGTACTAAGTTTTTACTAATTCTATATTTAATTACAGTGCGATCCATATAAACCTGAACCATTTCAGTAGCCAATAACTTTTTAATCAATAATAGGACACACGTGCAACTTTGGGAGAATATAATACAAAATTTGAGATTACATTATCTATTTACATCTTAGAGAAAGTTTTGTAAGTGTCCTCCACCAGCATCTATACATGATTACACTCGTCTTACCATATTCTCTGAAGTTTTACGGAGAGTATCTTCGTCAATATTAATTATTTCGGTTCGAATGGATTCCTTGAGAACATCAATTGTTTGTAGCCTATTCTTGTACACTATTTTTTTAGATAGCCGCACAAGAAAAAGTCCGGTGAGGTTAGATCAGGGGCCACAAACCTTTCAGATTATTGGATTATCAACTGAAATTGGTTACAAGTTACCTGGTGTCATAAGATGTATGGCACGTTACACCATCTTGCTGGAAATAACCTCGCAATTCGATATCATCCAGCTGCTCCACAAATGTCTTGAAGATACCCATATAAACTTCAGTGTCTACAGTCGTATCAAAGAAAATGGGACATTTAAGACTGTCAACATTTGTCATTGTTGACAATTCTCCCAGAGCCTCTGAGATCATTGAAAAAAATTTCTACATTCTACAAGCTTTCAAAAGGAAATTATATGTATACTATGTTTTATAAGAAGTACTCTTTGTGCCAACTCATGCTTACGTGATAGATATTGAATGAGAGCGTTGTCTAAATATATTTCTGGCTTTAATTGTTTTCACAAGAGTTAATTTACAGCAATTGTTTATACGTTTACCATGTAAATAAAGAGATTAAACTCTCTTATCAGGAGTTTAAACATTCACCTCTTACAGCTGCTCTGAATTTTCATAACAACTCGAGGAATGAAGTATACCAAATAAAACCGTTACATTGATGTTGAAGTCTGTCTAGTCAACGCGTGTGGCCGCCTCCTTTGACTAACTCTTGTAATCATTTTACAACACACATCCTCCTTCTGCCAGTCCTTTCTGCAAGGTTATATATACCGCCAAGCTACAATTCCAATGGATTCCGTAATAACCCTTATCTTATTCAAAGTGCGGTATTTGAAGCCCAGCTCCTTTAGGAGGCCGCGCAAAGTGCAGTGCCCTTAAGGAAGATCACAAATGTCTTGCAAATGTGCAACAAATTCACCTAAGGTGGGCGCTCTCCCTTTTGCATAGAATCTATAAATTTCTCGGCGAATTAAATCGCATGTTAGAGAAACGTTTCCTTTTGTTTTCACACTTGATCGGCGTCTTTGGTATTGCCTTCGTCACAATTTTTCTTACTGTATTTCTGTGAATGCACAGAATTTATCAGGTTCATTGCATGACCCCATACCAAGATTATTTTTCAGCACATATTTATATGTGTTCAAAACAAGCGCTTGAATTTTCTTAGAAAGAGTTTTCTGTTATAGCTTTGTTTTCGAGGCTTCTCCAGTAACATAACTCGGCCCAGCAACACTTTCCAACTCGTTCACACTATTGTCTTCACTTTGATTATGTTCACTTGACTGAAAGTTATCTACTACTTCATTTGCATTTACCACTGCATTTCCCTCCCACGGTCTCCACATTGTGACACACAACGAATTTCTGCACGTAATGAAACAGATGAACTGGAAGTTGGAACTCTGGCAACTGAGACTCCACGTGGAGTAAACATGAAACTGTTATTTCCAGAAAATCAGGGTTTCTATTGGTCTTCAACACCAGTGTTCCATTTCTGAAGTGTGGAGGTAGACTTATGACGGTCATTAGTGGGCGGTAGGGCACGTTTTCTTTATCCTTCCCAACTGCAAATAGGTTTATCTTTGTTTTGGTATGGTGATTCAACCTAGAGTAATATCTTGTATGTCAATGTCAGCTTTCTCCTGAATCATAAATAAATTTTGATGGTTGAAATTATCAAGATATATCTTTAAGTATTATATTTTAAGCTTATTATTACCTAATAAACAGCAGGTAATCCAGCTTCAAGTTAATGTTTTAAATTAATAAGTTCTAATTAATTTAAAAGGTAAAACTTTCGCCTCCTTCCAATAAGATCAGAAATTAAGAGCCAAATTAAAAATAAATGAAAGGTAAAGAATCGCATTGCCAATACCACGGGGAGTGAACTTAAAAAATTCTTCAGATGAATTTAGTATCCTAAAATTTCCATTAGTATTGTAAAATAATTTCGTTTCCAATATTGCAAATTTCAGATGAAAATGGTCCAGTATTTTAACTAAAATTATAAATGGATATTGATAATATTTAAAAAATAATTAATTTACCTCAGAATTTTAAATCAGCTAAGGCTGTCCACAAATAGCTTTTGAATTCACGGATTTTCCTGCAGTAATTTGACATTCCATTTCATAAAAATAAATATTACAATTTATTTCCACTTTATTGGTTCGGGTTTTAATATTATCAATTTTTAAAATAATTGGCTTTTTGGCAGCCGTAGGGAAAACGTTTATCAAAAACTGTTCTCGCAAAAGCAGCCTAGAGAGAATACCAAAACGATAAACACATAAATCCATCAATGTTTTCCAAGTTAGCCAACTCCGTTGTCATTTCCAATACGCTGAGTCCTGACTGAGTTACGTTGTAATTCAATAAAGAGCGCTTTGTGCCTAACTTGTCAATATCAGACATCTTCCCTTCAATCAAGTGATGCCTTCTGCTGTTTTTGTGCAGCTTTAGAGTTGTTCCAGGAATTCTCTTATTAGGGAACACTACACGAAGTGTTTATTGCTAGAGACAGGCAAAACACGAAGCTTTATGTTCCACACTAGAGATGTTAGAAATCCGAAAGTTATCGAGAGCTGCAATAGTCAGGGCATAAACCCAATTCAATTGGCAATAAAAAATATACAATTTACATTTACTCGACCTTCTCCGATATTGAATATTTACACATTCTCTGACATTGCAATACTCATATAAAAACTTTCCTCTATTTCTGTTACCTAATTCACCATAAAATCTGGCTATAGATAGTCTTAAACTGAACCGTGCTGGATGGTTCAGGCGGTTTCGTCTGTGATCCGCATTCGAGAGGTCCAGGTTCAATTTCCGTTGCCAACTTAATTGACCCATTCGTTTTTTGCGGCTTTCCCAGATCGCCAGGGAATGAAGGGTAGGTTAATTACATCCCCCGAATTGGAAAGATAGAGACAGACTGAAAAATGCAATGCCATAACCGGGATTTGAACGACGGATCTTCTGGTCTCCGTCCAGCCGCTCTAACCGTTGAGCTACTATGGCCAACGTGCCGATAGTACATTAAATTCTCCAAGTGCCTCGTGTTTTTTCCAGTAAACCACTTCGGAGTTTTCATAAAGACAAGAGTTGTAGACAACTACCTTAATGGCGACTTACGACGTGTAAGTACTTTAAGGCCCTGGCTTTATAGTTAATCACTATTAGGTCAATTAATGGAAATTAATTGTTCTTTCATACTGGCCGTGTTTAGACTAAAGTATGGAAAGATAGAGACAGAATTAAAAAAATTCAATGCCATAGCCGGGACTTGAACCACGGAACTTCTGGTCTTCGTTCAGCCGCTCTAACCTTTGAGCTACTATGGCCAACGTGCCGACATGACATTAAATTCTCCAACTGACTCGAATGAGAACTCCGAAGTGGTTCAAGTGGAGACCAAGTGCTCCGCCGCCCGTAAACAAATGAAAGAAGTCACTACGGCATTCTTCAATCATCCACTGTCGCAATTAACATCGCATAACTGCAGCTTCCAACACTTTGCCGGTATTTATATCTCCCAGTCATTGTTTTCAGAAATCTGTAGACCTTCCGAGAAATTTCTCGGCAACATCGATCGAGTGCTCTGGAACCTTTCTCTCCTGCTTATGCGCCCGGCTCCGGCTTATCGCGGTAGCACAGCAATGACATCGCTGACAATGATGAATACTGCAGAAATATAGCTCGATTGCTTATGTTAATGTGTGTTACTCAATTGTTTTCTGTTTTAAGGCAAGGCTACACTGAAAATTCCTGCTTCTATAATAATATGAAAATTTTCACATAATTAGAGCATTATTTTAAACTTGTATAGAAATTTTCATGTTGCTACACAAAATAGTTCATTAATTAATAATTTTTTTTGTGAAAATACTGTAAAAGTTAAAAACGCCCTACTCGTCAAAAAATGAGAGCTTTTAAGTTGAATCTTTGTTTTTGGCTAGTACAGAGCAATTTCAAAAGACCCACATTCTTATTTTTAGGAATACTATGGTAGAATTTGTTCTAAAATATTTTCTTCCTGTTAGCTCTCAAAATTTTGAAAATATTAAGTTATTTTATCACTTAACACCATAAAATTTTCAAAACATGAGCATTAACAAAAATGGGAATGTGAAGTTCCTTATTTACACATTATGGACCTATCCTGGAAGTTTCACTAACTTTTATGGAAAACTTTGACACGTGAGGCATTTTGTATACTGAAAAGTGTTAGAAAAAAAGTTTCTCAGAAAATGAATTTAAAGTCATGGTTGCTACTTTAACGATTGTTAAAGGTCTCCTTAAATTGTTATGTGATGGCCTAAAATTGTGCAAATGATAAAAATAGCATGCCATTTATTACTACAAACACCAAGCTACCAAAAATGCCAAACAAGAAAATTCCATGATTTTCAAAATTTTTGGCGAATTTTCAGCGTAGCCTTGCCTTACATTTTTACATATTTTAATCAGAGAGCTTCTGTGTTGAAGCAATTTAAAACAAAATTAATGAAAATTCTTTAAACCTTTTCTTCGGAAGGAAAAAAAAAAGACACAGTTTACATGTAAATGTTGTTAAGGGTTACAGGACTTGTAAAAATCATCTTGCATTCTGAAAGGCGCAAATTTATTGTGTAATGATCAGTACAGTGTGTGTGTGTGTGAGACAGCGAGAGAGAGAGAGAGAGAGAGAGAGAGAGAGAGAGAGAGAGAGAGAGAGAGAGAGAGAGAGAGAGAGAGAGAGAGATAGAGAGAGAGAGAGATTTAACAATGTCCGCAGCAGGCTTTTTGGACAAAGGATTATCCATTAAAGCCTCTATATATTTGTACTGATTGGTGGTTTCCAGTTTTCGTACATAATTATCACAGCCCTTCATGTTTATGAATTGTGTGTGACCGTGATAGAAGCAATAGAGCAACTTGTGTATCTGGGAAGTGTAGCTGCAGGTAGTAAATCCGCTTGCTTGGGAACCGAGATTTGTTCAGCAACCCATTTAAATGCAAATGCCCACAAGTGCTTGCAAAAGACATAAATATAAAACACTTGTACGGAGGTGCTGGTGAGAACGTGCTGATAGTGGCAAACAATGGACATGATTAAACGATCCTGCTGACACGACAACATAAAGCGTGGGATATGCGTCAACTTCACGCAAGGGGCTGTCACAAAAGAGAAATCGGTTGTAACATGACGTTACGGTGAAGTTGGCGAACACAGTATACAGAAACGACGGCCCTGAATAGAGCAGTCTGAGCGTAGTACAACTCAAAAGGCGATATCACAGCGCCGGAATAACACACTTATCACTAACAGATGGCAGCACTTCCACCGGAACTGACACTGCCAGCGGAGAAAAGAGATTCTCTGATAATTACCTTTGGGTGTAACAAACAGCACAAGTGCTGTGAGGAAACCGCAACGCGAACTGCAACATTTCAGAGGATGGAGCCTAACCATCCGCTGCCAGAACTCGGAATGAATTCAAACCGTTTTAAGGTTATGTTAATGCGCGCCAAGTTAATTATTGTATCTACTTGTTTAAATATATCCGAATTAGAGCATGCATTATAACATGGACGTGAATTAGAACAGAGAAAAGGCAGAAAAAGCTACTCTGATAATTCAATCTAAGCTATTTGAACTAAATAAGTGTTATACATATGGTGTACTTCTATATATAGCACAAATTTGATAGAATAACTTGTAGGAAATGCATAGTAACAAAACCTTTATAAAACTGGTGTAAATTGCAAAGTGAACAATGCTACAACGAAGCAGACATTCAGTGTCAGAGCACAAAACCAGTTAGGGGAGAATAATCACCATTGTATCACATCCATACTCTCTGCCGAATATTGAACATCCATTCGAAGAATATGATTAACTTTTTCTGAATTAGAAACAAGAATTCTTAGCAACAATAAGAGTAAAATAATTAGGAAAATTTTTGCAGATGTTTTCTGATCAAGTTTTTCCCAATGAAGAAGAATTTCTAAACCACGTTTAGGAATACAAGATCAAGAAAGAAGAAGAAGCAAAGCCAACAATGATCGGTACAAACGAAGCAAAAAAGATATGCTTGCGAAATCGAGATAACGTTTTGAAGAAGGCAATACGAGGGGGTGTCGTGAAGTATTAATTATCACCCTTTAAAATATGTGTAAGAGAGTTTGTGTTGATATGTACTTGTCAGTTCTTCTCTACGTAGTCATCATCCATACTTACACATTTTCTCCAGCGTTTCTTGATATTCCGAATACTTTGATTGTAGGAGTCTGCATAATTCGCCTTAAACCACCCTTCCACTTCATTCATGTCGTCATTTGTGTTGTCTAATCGGTAACCACGCAACGGAATCATTTCCGGGAACAAGAAAAACTCACTTGCTGCGAGATCGAGCGTATTAGGCGGGTGCTGTAAGGTCACAAAGCCACATTCCCTTGTTTTGTCAACTGCAACTTGAGTTCAATGAGCTGGTGCATTGTCAGCCAGAAGGTGAACAACTTTGATGAGCATGCCACGTCGTTTCTTAATCAGATCTGTTCGTAACATGTCCAGAAGGTTGCAGTAGTATTCGCTGGTGATAGTTTGACCCTTGATAAGATAATCTGTAGGGAAGACTCCACGATAGTCCCAGAAAACTGAAAGCATGACCTTCCCAACTGACTTCTCCACCTTTCCTATTTTAGGAAGGGGGAATCGGCATGTTTCTACTCCATTCTCATGATTTTTGTCTCTAGATCATGCTGATAGAACCAGGATTCATCCATGGTTACCAGACGATCAACGATTAGCGTCAGCATCTGTCTTGGAAGGTCACGCCGTGTTTGCTTTTGGAAAGGGGTTAGCAAACGTGGAACCCACCGTGCAGACACCTTAGACATGTGCAGTTTGTCATGAATAATTTTCCGCACACTACCATAACAAAGATGTGTTCCATCCATGATCATTTGGATGGTTGCTCGTCTGTTTTCCAGTATTAAACACTCCACTTTCTTCACTCCGACAACATCGTCTGTAATTGACGGTCTACTAGCTCTTGGCTCATCTGTCAGGGATATGTGACCAGCTTGAAAATTGATTTTCTACCTCACAATAGTGTCATACGATGGGCAATCATTTCCATAAACATTCGTAATCTCATAATGGATTGTCCGGGTACTTATGTCCTTTATATCCAGGACCTTGATCACACTACGAGCCTCACTTTTCTCCATCTTACACCTCAGTCACTTCTGGCACTCACTGTAAAAGGCACAAAAGGTCTGAAATCACTGAATCTACCAAAATTATGTCCCGAGGGATCAATGATGACACTAAATCACTCTAGCATAAAACGTATGTTGTCAAGTCTGTTGTCAAGATCTCAAATAAAGGACTGCACAATTTAAACAGAGATTGAAACCGTGGGTCTTTGAAGTATGAAGACTTTACTGAAATGCTAATTGTGACTATGATGATGTATTGTCGATGAACTAAAATGTTGATGTGGTGGAAATGATTTCAATGTGGATATGAAGAAGATGTATCATAAGGAAACGGGAATGGTTTGTAGCATTCAAATGAAGAGATTCAGAAAGCGAGGAAGGAGTCCTAAGAGGGAATGTGTGAACTAGGTTATATGGAAATTGAATTAGGAATAGGAATGTATTTAGGTATAGCAACTAAGTGGAATATTTGATGAGAGGAATCTGCTTGTGAAACGTTACGGTGGTAATGAATGTGACAAAAATTTGGGGCTGAAATTTCATATGATATACAGTATTACTACAAGTGGTTAGCAAAGCTACAGTTAGCTATGATATGCCAGAATATGCCTTCAGAAGAGGTTAACTCCGTCCAACCAAACCTCATCTGCACGTTTATTTCACTTTAATTCCTTATGCCTTCTTAAGACGCATATCCTAAGTACTTTCATAAAAATATTAGAGTTAATGTCTAACATGTTGACGCTACTCTGACTTAACTATATTGTAACGGGGAGCGCTGAAACACCCTGTGAGCAGCTGGCAACGGAAGACAGGGGAGGCTCGGTTAGCCACGCCTTTCCCTCGTTTGTCTTATAGTGGTGACAGCCAGCGGTCGGAAAGAAACATAACTGTGCGTCTGTTTTTCTGTACACCTGTTTCTCGACCTTTCGTTTACTGGAACATTCTCCTGGTCACTAGAAACCGGCGATATTCCTATAAAGAGGGTTACAGACAGACGGAGTCAGTTGTTGAGTTGGTTTTGGTGTAGTCAGTCAGTTGTTGGTTTGAGTTGGTCAATCAGTTGGTTAGTGAATGAGGACAGTTCTTGGTGTAAGAAGAGTTAGTCAGTGACGTGTTAATGAACGAAAGGATTGTGAATGAGAAGACTGTGCGTGCATCGGAGTTTATGTAATCGCGAGTACAAGTGAAGTTGTAACGGACGAACTGGTAAATTGTAACTGTGTGCAGCAAGTAATTTTGTGTAATTGGCAAGTGTTAAACTGTAAGTCGGTAGAAATAAAGAACATTTTCGAGTGGTGAAATTGGACTTTTCATTTCACGAACCCACAAAAGTCACAATATAAACACACTTATTTTGAACAGTATTTTATGCATGAATAATATCAAAATAAAATTACACCTTCCCACTGAAATGTTACACATTCAATTGCTTAAGAGAAAACATACCCTATATTCAAACTTGTTGGCTGCCATAGTCGGGTTTTCCGAAACTCCACTCACAAGCACTGGTTAAAGATTTTCACTACACACATTAAAATCATTTTCTTTTACGAAATTGGGCCTTTTTCCTCAATTTTACATTTTGGTTTTGAAACAATTTATCTCCTGGAAATTAATTGTTCTTTCACAGTGGTCGGGTGTAGGCTAAAGTATGGAAAGATAGAGTCTGAATGAAAAATGCAACTGGACACAACCAGAAAATCCATGGTTGAAATCCCGGCTATGGCATTTCATTTTTCAGTCTGACTCTATCTTTCCATACTTTAGCCTAGACATGGCCAGTATAAAAGAACTATTAATTTCCATTAATTGACCTAATAATTGTTAACCATAAATCCCGGATCTTAAAGCACGTTGTAAGTCGCCAGGTGTCTCATGTGTATATGAGAACTCCTAAGTGGTTTACCGGGAGAAATACGAGTCAGTTGGAGAATTTAATGTCCATAGTAGCTCAAGGGTTAGAGCTGCTGGACGGCAACCAGAAGATCCGTGGTTCAAATCCAGGCTATGGCATTGCATTTTTCAGTCTGACTCTATCTTTCCATACTTTAGCCTACACACGGCCAGTGTGAAAGAACAATTAATTTACATTAATTGACCTCATAGTGGTTAACTACAAAGCCCGGGGCTTAAAGTACTTACATGCTGTAAGTCGCCATTAAGGAAGTTGTCTCATGTATTTATGAGAACTCCTATGAGATTCACCGGGAGAAACACGAGTCAGTTGGAGAATTTAATGTCGTGTAGGCACGTTGGCCATAGTAGGCCAAAAGTTAGAGCGGCTGGACGACAACCAGAAGATCGTGGTTCAAATCCCGGCTATAACATTGCATTTTTCAGTCTGACTCTATCTTTCAATAATTTATCTCATAATAATTGCGATTTTGTTTGGCTTGCCCAGTTGTTATCGTTATCCCTTTGTACCTTGGGGACTGCTTTTACACAACGCCTTGTCGTTCTCACCTCTGCGACTGTTAAAATACCATTTCTCTTGTCAGAGATGTAACAAAATCGGGGCTCAAGAGCGGATGTTCTCGTATCTCTCTGCCTATCTTTGCAGTAATTGTTGCGTCGCTCCAGCTTTATGCAGTAGGACATAAATTTGTAGAACAACAGCTTTGCTTGTCTCTTGTTATTATATGTGCTTTAATCCTGTGACGTTTGACTGAATGAGGTAGCATTAAGTACATCCTTTGTGCAGGAACTCGATACAGAGAACAAACAGCGTTCCGTTTCCTCAGTTTAAAATAACCTAGAGCAATTCTCTTTCGTAGAATTGAAAAGAGGTGCAAGCAGACCTAAAACAGCTACTAAATAAACAACTCAACCTTTTATTTTTTTTCTGAGGCTCAGACTTTGACACAATGTAAAAATATATCAGATTAACTAAACCGTATCCTCAGATGAAAATACAGGAATAGTTATTTACGCAGCTGCCCAAGTCAATTAAGTACTTGAATGGAAACTCGTAAAACTAGGTCAAACATTGAAGTTTTTAAAAAGTGTCTAAATTTTTCCGAGTCTTGTCACGTTATATTAATTTGAAACCGACATTTCCAGAATGATAATCTAGGCATGCTGGTGCTTTGCAGCGACTTGTTATTGAATTACGAGGGCAGCTCAATAAAAAATGATCATAATTTTTTACGGTCATAATTTTTCGCACTAAAATTCAATCTTAAGCTTAATGTGAAACAAATACGCCGTAGTAGTTTCACTGTTGGTACTCCTGGTTCCCGCCCGTGAGAACCAGGTGAGTTCAAACAAGTTCAGTATCGCCTACCGCTGCAATGGAGGAAACATGCAGTTAAGGTTGATGTTAGAGGATGATCCGGTGCTTCTTTCTAACGTAATTACTGTTGATGAAACTTGGCTACATCATTTTGATCCTGAAAGCAAACACCAAAGCTCAGTATGAAAATCTCCATCATCAACCCCCCCCCCAAAAAAACAAAAGTGGCTGCTTCTGCTGGGAAAGTTATGGTCACCTCATTCTTTGATATTCATGGAATAGTTTATCAACATCTTGTACCTGCACACACATCAGTAACTGGACAATACTAGAGGGATGTCCTGAAAAAACTGCAAGTCCATATCAGGCGCAAAAGACCACACTTCCGTGAAGCAGGCTGGATGCTGCACGACGATAATGCGCGGCCGCATATTACCAATGTCGTTGCTGAAAATCTTGCAAAAGTCAACGTGAAGTACATCCCTCACCCTCCCTATGGTCTGGATTTAGCCCAATGTGACTTTTTTCTATTCCCTAACTTGAAGAAACGCCTTCGTGGGAGGCATTATCCATCATCAGATGTAGTGGTGAAGGCTGCGGAGGCGATTTTGAGGGATCTCTCAAAAATGGTTTCCAGCATTTATTTGAAGACTGGCAGAAACGCTGGGAAAGTGCATCGCATTCAGGAGAGACTATTTTGCGAAGGACCATAAAAATTATGAGGATGAGTAAAGGTATGTTGTCAAAACAAGATTGTGATCAGTCTTTACTGAACAGCCCTTGCAGAAAGGCAGTGACACCGAAAGCCTAGGATCTAACTTAAAAATGAAATGTGAAGTGGTATATTACGATAACATTCTCTGGAGATTAAAAATTCAATTGTTTGAAACATTATACACTAGTCAAATGTTTACCCATTGCAAGCAGCATGGCAAGCATTTATTGGTTTGCTTTCTTATTTCACCTTTGTAACTATATTTGTATTTATTTGTATTTATTTACAAACCATTTGTACAGGAAGTTTTTACAACTTTATTTACCTACACATTACATGAGTTGCTATTTTATCTCTTAGTCAACGATACATATTGACGCCGTGGTTATTCATGCATGGTGGACTTTAAATTGTATTACTTTTCTATATTTTTCTATACTATTTTTCCCTGGGCCTTCCCAAAAATTCCACTCTTCCTTTTGTAGCTTCGTTATCCTAATTTTAGAGCCTCTATATCGATAATCTCCCTTTTTTGGTAAAAGCTGTTTTCTTGTTTCCTCATCCATAAAGGACATTTATCTATGGTCACTCCCATCCTATCTCCTCTTAACCTAAATACACTTAATCTAGTCCAAGCCCAACCACCCCTTCCTAACCTATTGCTTACATCCACGTATTTCTCTCTCCCCTAATTCATCTTTAGTTGATTATAAAATACTAAACTTTTCTTACCACTATTCTTGTTTCTCTATATCTTCCACTCTATTCCTTACTTCAACCATACACCTCTAACTCCTCTCTCTCTCTCTCTTCCCATATGTTACCCATTCCAATTTCCTGTAATATTCTTCTTACACCCTGAATCCAGTTCGTCCAAGCAAAGGATTTCTCCTGCATCGCGGAACGTTTCTCTTTTTCAAAATACTATACGCATCGTTCCCTTACTATCCACTCTTCCCATCTCCAGCATTGCATTCGCGTTTGATGATGAGGTAGGTAAAGCCAACACCCGTTTACAAAATGATCCTTTCTACCTGTAACTAAAAGTGAAATGAAACAATTTATCAAAGTTTATCTCGACTAAGATGAATTAGATAAGAAATAAGCTTTAGAAAAATCTTTTTAGAAATTATGTACGTATATATAAATATATTTATAAAGGGTAAATAACTCTTGTAATTATAGCTCTTCACTATTTTGTTTATTCGTTAAAGTGGAATATTTGGCAGAGTTTCTCGACCATACCGCAGTTCATGTATGTCAGATATCTAGAAATATAGTTTAACAAAGGTCTTAGCAGATTCAATATATTTGTCCTTTGACTAGCCAATATGAATGTTAGATCAGCAATGTTTTGCTCTCTCGCTCAAACATAACTGTTTTAAGAAAATAAACTAAAAAGGTTTTGTTTTGGGTGATGTAACTTTCAAAACTTCATACTGTCTAATCTTACCTGATTTAACTTAATGACAAAAACTTGTAGCAAAAGCAGCGTGTATGCTTTAAGGTGAAGGATAACCGCAAAGAAATGTAGTCCATTTTAAGTGGTATACAGCGCTTCATTAAGTAGTGAATTGAAAGCTCATAACTGAAGTGGTCGTTGATTAGCATGATTATGCATCTGTACTGGAAATTACCACGTGGTGTTGCCATGACAAGCTGAAAACCCACAGTTAATGTGTCATTAAGTTAATCACCTGTAATAAATCTGGTTGGAGCCATGACGTGCGGTTGTCTTGCAAACCCAATCAAAATAACCGCACGATGGACGGGATGGGGCTTCGACCGCGGGGACTCCCCATACAATAATTGAAAAAGTGTTAATGAGGAATTGGTTTTTCCAAATTGTATCCGAGGAAGATACTGAAATCTGGGAAGGACTAGGTCACTAGCCTGGCACAATTTTATTGCCTTGTTTCCATTAAATGTATATTTGTGATATAGAAATTTGAAAAGGGAAAATATGAAAATGGTGGTATATGAGAAACAACTACCCAACGTAACAGTGGGCAGTAGATGGAAATCCAATTTGGAGTTCCTGAAAGAAAACTCACACGCTACCGTTATTTAGCTAGGCTTAAACCTAGGTCCTACTCACTTTCAGGATAATTTCTCGCAATAATACAAGGTGAATATGGAATGGTACATAAATTTATAAACGACAAATTTCACATACTGCATTTTATCATCATCATCATCATCATCATCATCATCATCATCATCATCATCATCATCATCATCATCATCATCATCATCAACCTTCAAGATAGGCCAGATAAGCATGTTTCAGCTCAGGAGGGATCTTCCCAGCGTCTCCGTGGTCTTCCAACATCTCTAACACCAACTCGTTTATACTGCAAGGCCTATTTGGTGAGTCTTTCTTCTGGCATTCGAGAGAGATGGTCTTGCCATTTCAGTTTGTACTGCCTGAGTTTGTCATTTAAAGTAAATGTTTCTAGTTGTTCTCTTATCGTTTCACTTTTAATGTGATCTTTAGGTCTACAGCCAGCTACGTATCTTAAAAATTTCATTTCAGCCCTTTCAATTATACTTTTATCAGTTCTGTTCAAGGTCCAGGTGTCGGCTCCATAAGATATAACAGGCACTGCCATAGTTTTATAAAACTTTAATATGGTATCTCTTCTTGTTTTGTTTTTCAATGTTCGTTTTATAGTGTCACTGATGTTTTGAAATTTATAGATCTTTTGTTTTAAATCTGTGTCACATTCATAGGAAATATCACATCCTAAGTAATTAAAATATTTAGCCTGTTCTAGTATTTTGTTTTTGAGGAGCATTTTGGACCATGTTGGGTATTCACCAATAAAAGCCATCACTTTCGTTTTCTCTGCTGAAATGATAAAATTATACTTTGACATTGTTTTGTCGAGTTGGTACTAAATCTACTTGTAATCTGTCTTCAGTATCTGCCAGGATGACCTGATCATCTGCAAACAGGACTGTATTTAAGATTGTACGACCTAACTTAAAATCTACTTTCAACTGAGCTTACCATTCGGCAAATGCTGCGTCGATATAAATATTAAAAAGATTTGGCGACATTGGGCAGCCCCGTCTTACACCTAGGTTGATAACTTCTGTCTTAAAACCATTATCCATGCTAATACAAGTCCCTTCGTAAATTTTCTTTATCATTAAAATTAAATGTTGAGGATATCCGTTTTCAGTCATTATATCCCATAGCTTTAGCCGTATAACTTTATTTTAAAGTGTTTTCAAATTTAGGTCGACGGCGGGTGCGATCGGTCCAAACATAGTTTGCCCACAGACAAAAATCAGCTGTACAACCAACACATCACTCAAGGTATAGCTACATCATCTCAACATGTATTTAATATTTCTAAAGCATGCCTAATCTCTTCAAGATCCAAGTACCCTATACTGCTGCTACAACTCTCAGAATGCATTTGAAGCACTCAGATTCCAAAGTTGTTAACTCATTATTTCTGAGAAAACCTGTTGAACACACGATAAGCACTCTGAGTACCAGTTTTGTAATAGTGCTAAAAGATTTTCGGATCAGAATATGTTAGGTCGAAGATATTATGACCGTGGCATGTTGAATGGGCATCAATTTCAGAAATAAAAGTTGTTAAGTCAACCTTTTCGAGTTAGATGTTGTTTATTCAAGTGGTGCAACTACACTGTGCCACCCAAGCTCTTTGATATCAGCTGTTCATAAATTTTAGATTAGACATTAGACATGTATAGTCATTCCTCAAGTGCACTTTCAGAAAGTTTTTCTGTACTTTCCAACACCAGGGAACTCTTTCATGCCTATTGACTGAATTTTTGGAAATATTGAGAAGAAGAGACGATCAACTGTTAAAGTCTTAGTCCCTTCCAAATGGGTAAAACTGATCAAAGATTCACTACAGAAGAAGCCCATTGAATTTGTCTAAGTCAAAAGTCCACTGACACAATATTGCGATGTTTGTTCACTGCTGGAACATTTCACTCTGCCAGAAGGTACCACATTTTATGACACAATAACATTGGAAGTGATATAGAAGATAATGTAGTAGAGATGGAGTGATATTTTGATGACAATGTTGTATGCCAATCCATGAAGTAAATAAGTCTCTACTAGAGATGTAGTGGTGCAACTAAAGTAATAGTTAAACATAGCTATATATCATGACAGTGTGTAATGGAAAAATTCCAACGTTGAGAATAGAACCTGTCACACGTTCTACTTATGTCAAAACGTCAGAAGCACATCAACACAGTACTATGTACGTCCAAACGGACCCATCACATGAAATTCTTTCACTTGTATTACTATTTTGGTATTTAAAATTACTTTTCAAAACTTTGAGCAGCTGTTCTGCGCAATTTGAAACTGCAACTTAGCAACCTCTGCATCTGATAGCTTCATTTACTAGTTCGAGTTAGACTTCAGTTGTTTCATGAAGCTCTACGTTCCTATATTTCCTAGCCCCATAGCTACGCCTCCAGTTGCAGTATAGAGATGTAAACAAAACCCCAGAAAATTGGCATTCCATATTTTGCTTTATCCAAAGCATTTCAGTTCCCACAGCAGCTAATGGCTAAAGAAATTGGAGCACATTAGTATCAAATAGTTTTATAATTATTTGCAGACTGTTTACGTTCGTCAAGTGGTAAAAAAAAACGGTAACGTACAAAGTTGTTCATTTTTTTACGTCCCAATACATTTCGAAATAGCAGCAAGCAGCTGCCTCAAAGCTTTTTTATTTAGAAAGATTAAAATAATGTAAAACGGCACCAAAAATCACGGCAAGTAAAGGAATAAAACATCCATACATGGAATCGCAATGAAGGGGGAATACATGGCTAGGAGTAGATAAATGTGGCAATATTGACATCGATATTGTTACATCGGAAGCGAAACGCCATAAAGGGAGGAGTGGAAAATAAAAGGCGCGAAATAAAAAATGGCGCTCACACGGTACAAAAGGACCAAAATGGCATAACGAGGCAGTCGATGCGAACCGGAAGAATGAGGCGTGTATAGGAAACGGAGAAGAAAAGAACTGCACTACCTAACGGCGTGAGACTGATACGTATTACCAAGGGCGACCGGCGGATGTTACCCATAGAGAAAACGTTCTCCAGACTAAGGAAATGTAGCAATTCGTTAGGAAAAGTACTGGTGTCGACTTCTCCAGGATTTCCTCGAGTCCATCTTCTCTGTCACGACTTCATGAACTGTTCTCAATGCCCTTGCAGACTGCATGGTGTTGAGCCATGTAGTAAGTCTCGCCACATAATATTTGCGCATATGTAGATAGTACGGTACAAGAATGGCAGCAAAGTATTAAACAAAATGTACTGAATGGAAACATAATTTTAAATACAGTATTATTTGGTGATGATAAAGTGATAATATCCCACTCAGAAGATGACATGCAAAGAGCAGTATATAGTTTAAGCAACATAGCGGAAACATATAACTTTTCAATCTCAGAACACAAAACTTAAGTAATGGTTTTTAGAGGAAAGAACATCATAAGAGCAAAAATCGCTATAAACAATAAACTAATAGAACAGGTTAATAGTTTTAACTGTCTAGGCTACACAGTAGCAGTAGCAAATAGCAACAAGGATATGGAGGTGAAATTAAACAGATTCAATCAAATGTGTGGGACTATAATAAGAACGCTGAACAGGAAAACATGAAAGGAAACACGGAGGAAATTTTATAAGATAATGGCAGTCCCAACGTTAACATGCGGTTCCGAAATATGGACACTGGCAAAGAACCAAGGCAAACAGCTAGAATCGGCAGAGATGAGAATATTGAGAAGCGTGGCAAGTTATAAAAGAATAGACCACGTAAGAAACGAAAAATAAGAGAAGAACTTCGGATTTTAATTTAAACAGTAAAATAATAAAGAAGAAAAATGAATGGAGAAATCATATTTTAAGAATGGACGCGGAACGACTTCCAAGAAGGGTTTTAGATTATATGCCGAAGGGAAAGAGAGATGTGGGACGCCCAGTTCTACGCTGGAAGGATCAGTAGGCCCTTGAAGAGAACGGAACGGGTCACAGGGCCCATTCCTTGAACATGATGATGATGATGATGATGATGATGATGATGATGATGATGATGATGATGATGATGATAATGATGTAGATAGTTGCTCTTTGGAAATATAACATTGTGAAATACTAATTGTCGAAACTATATTAAGGAGTAAGATAACACGTGCGTATAGATTACTGGGACAACTGAAAATGTATTTTACTTAATAGTGTAAAGAGGTAGATACAATAAATGAAAAGTTTTTGACTCAATTCTAAAGTTTTTGCGATGATATGTCACACCAAGCTTGGGAAAAAACAACATTTCTGAGATAGGCCACATGTTGGCTACTTATACAGTCTTATACCTACAGGTGACTAACCCTAACGCAGATTTCAGTTCGGGACCTCTTGTATGTGAAAGACAGAGGTGGGTTATATTTGTGTTGATGTTGGCACACCCCATGTATTCTTACCTTATGAACATTTTTTATTTTTACATTTATATCTCGCCTTTGACTTTAATGGTCCTATCGGCGGTCGTTCTCCTTTGGAACATATCTGATTGTGTTTTCTCGTAGACGTTGGGTTGGTCTTACTTTAATTTTTTTTTCTTTTTAGACCATTAGATCACGTACTCATTCATTCTCATTCATACTTTCAGACTCAGGAGCAGATGGGGAATCATGTTGTTTGGAGAAAAATCCTCATCCGCAGCCGGGAATCGAATCCGAGACCCGTCGCACAGCAGGCAGGTGCTCTACCGACCACTGTCGGTATTAGTAAGTAGCTTTCATTCTAGTTTTAGTCATAAACAAACATTCAGGTCACAATTTGGCAGCCTAAGCAGAAAAATTGGGTATCTTAAAGCTCTATGGATCACTGACTCATTTTGTGATCAGTTCACACGTTTTATTCAAACCATGCCATGATTTAATTGGTTTAGGAACATTTAGCTAAGAGATACCCGTGTCGATTCTCCCAAAGCCACTCAGATAAACTCAATTTTAATTTTAAAAGGTGGAGTCAAACTGGAGAATTCAATGCCATAACCGGGATTTGAGCAATGGATCTTCCGATCTCTGTCGGGTTTCTCTAACCACGACCTACCATGGCAACGTACCAGCACGACATTAGTCTCCCACTAACTCATATTTTCCTCAATAAACCACCAGTAATTCAGGTCCTATTGCACTAGGAATTCTCATATACACATGAGGCAACTACCTTAATGGCGACCTACAATGTAAATCATACTTAACAGTCCCATGTTACAGGGAAAATCATATAAGATTCGCAGTTAATAATGAGATATAATACCCACAGATATGTCAAAGGTGCGAAACTGTAACATATAATCATATAGAAGTAGTATGCAGTAATGCAGTAGAACGTTTGACTTTATATATTATCTCGTACACTTGTAACAGCGTAGTTCGACTGCACCAGTTTTTCTAGTAACAAGATGCAGTTCAATGCCACAATTTTGCGCCTTATACTAAACGAACTACCTACAAGGTTACCAGTACAGATTTACATTGTGTTAGTTCCCGTGATGTCTATTACAGATACTAAGCTTTAAAGGTAGTTATTTTACAAAAAGCAACAGAGATTGACATTAGATAATAAACTAAGTTTTAATTGGAAAATTTTCGTGAACAAATAATAATCATAAAGTTTAAGTTGAATTTTAAAATAAAAAATGTGATATGTAACATTCACATCACTTCCTAGACCATTTTTCAATTAACTTTTCTTAAATGTAATCAAAATAAACATTTTTGGAAACTGTACTATTGCACATTGCCTTGTAGGTATCATTAGAATAAGGGAATACATTAGGCTAAGCTGTAATCAAAACTTTTAGAAGCTGGATGCTACATAATGTCTTTGAAATTTTGTTGTTTTTGCATAATCACAAGAAAGAAAGAGCAAGAAATACGACTTCCCAATCCAGAATAGTATATCAATCTTTCAAAGTTGAAACCAATAACAAAGAATGCCTTGAAATGGTTGCATAACAAATGAATTTCACGTATTATTGAATCTATGGGTAACAAACTCAATATTTTTGGGTGTTACATTCCTGCCTTAGTGTCCTATGAATACTTACAGAGTTTACAAGAACCACATAACTGGCATGTGCTCTTTAAACCATTTTTAAAGTCATTCTCTGGTTATATCAGTTTTTCTTTCCTCAATTATTTAACTCTCCATTCCTCTATTTTCACTTACCTTTATACATAGTAGGACCAAGTGTTTTAAATCTGCCTCTCGGGATGATGTAATTACCTGCATCTCTCATAGCAAAGTGTTTACATAGTTTTTATTGCCCCACCTTGTATTGTACAGAATTGTTCAGAAGAAACAAGACGAGAGCAATAAGCAGATCCCTTCATATAAACAAATATATGCCACTCTTCGTGCTCCGCATCGCTGGAGCATTTCATTTCGAGTTCCATGCATGGGGGACCGCAGGATTAAGGCCTGCCTTAGGCATGTGTATAGCAGGTGCAAAGGTAGCAACAGAAGAGAAAAACAACCAGAAGGGCAGTAAAACAAGCAAACAATTAATCAGGGGCTGAAAGAAAAGCATTCTAAACTATATTTAGTTCCATATATGCTACTGTGTTTTGTTCAGACAGTTTTAATAGTGCACAGAGCAATTCGGCATGTCAAAACCAACTCTACAATCCGTAAAGTGTCCTATAGCATACTTTTCTAAGTTCTATACTTATATATCACATAGAAAATATGCATTATATAAACTTCGAATACACTTTGACTTTCTCTTCAAGTAATCTGAAAGTCCATGGTTCATTCCCAACAATGACAGCTTGTTCTGACAAGGTAATTCATCTTTTCAATATCATTTATTTGTATCAATTACATTGACTATATCCGCTGCAGGTTTACATTAAAGGGGAAAGAGCCACCATGTTGGAGATGATAATGCCTGCCACGTCATTACTGACAAATATTATACAGTATTATTAGATAAGTTATGGAGTAAATTAGCAAATCACTACTGAATGCGAAATTCCGTGTACGAATGACCCAAATGAAGCAAACCATAATGTCCTAAAGAATATATCTGATGTGTTACATGCATTTTAGAAATTACTATCGTTTATTTTATACCATATAAATATTTTCAAATATGGTCTCATATATATTGAAGAGGACAGACGAAACGTAATCAAGCCAGGTGATGAAGTACCGAATGACCTTATTTTGGCCAAGAAATACCGCACTGTGTAACATCACTTGAAAAATAGAGAATATTGAGCTCACAGAAATGAAAAAAAAAATATTGGAAATAAAATAAATAACAGTGGTTATGTTGGTAAAGTATAATGACACAAAGAGTTATTTAGAAAAACGACTTAAAGACAACCACATTTTTAGCCTAGTATGTTTTCTTTTTCTATCTCGGATGGTTTATCATGTTGCAACATTTTGCACAATTCTTTCAGATTGAATGTGAGCTCACATGCTCCCAGATATTTCCCCGAATGTTTCACATATGCATTTATTTGTGCACTTATAAGTACGTAAAATAAATGAAATTTCAATTAAAATATTTACAGCTATTTTTGTGAAAATAAAACATTTCGTAAAGCTTCCAAGGGGACTAAATTATAGATTAATTGTGCAATTTGAGTAAATGAGCAAGTACGTTGCAAATTTTGGGCTCTAGTTATGTTCAAAGCACTTATCAACAGATATAAAAAGTATTACATGCAAAATGTGCGACAGTAATAAGCTGAAGGCAATGATGGTATATAAATGACCATTGTAATACCAAAAAACGAAAACTCAAAGTTCAGTTTATGTAAAACCATAGAGGAAGTAGATCTGTCTTATATTCCGAAACTGCAGATTACATCTTCTCTGACGTATCTACATATACACAAGCTGCAAAATCAGATATATACTTTCATTTATGGAGAAACACACTGGACGCTATGTCTTCAATGCATTGTCTTTTTACGTAACTTGATGTGAAGATTAATAACGGCTACACTCCTTATTGTAGACATGCATATTTTTAAAAATTGGCTGATCAACTGCAGATATACATTTACCTGTACTTACATCATTTGATTTTGTGCGCATAAGAGACAACATTATTTACGTTGTCCCTATCCAAAATCTCGTAGGCACTCAAATAATTGGTGGGCAGAGATAGGAGGAATTATGGGAAAAAATTGGTATGGGAGATATATGGAAGTTAGAGAAAAGGAATACAAGTGGTGTGGGTAAATTGGTAAAATGCAGAATAGAAGATATAGAAAGACAGGAAATATGGGGAAGTCTAGAAAATATGAAATCAATACAATTTTACAAGAAAATAGAAAGAAATTGGGGACCAGAAGCATATGTAGGTTACTGCAATAGGCAAGAGAGAGAAGGGTTAGCTTGGTTGAGATGAACAAAATTTCTAAGAGGGATAAGAGGTAGGGAAAAGGTAATTTGTGAATTGTGTGGAGGAAAAGAAAGTATATAACACTATGTAACAGAATGCGAGGAGGTCGCAATGTGCAGAGAAAAGGTTTGGAAGGAAAAATGGAAGAAAGTAAAAAATAGGATAGTAGGTAAAAACATGTTAACGGGCAGGGAGGAAAACAAGGTAAGAAGTATTGCTGAGTTCTTGCAGAAAGTAAAGGAAAAATGGGCCAGTAATATAAAGAATATAAGAAAGGAAGATGAGGGGGAAGAATGGCACTAATTAAGTAACAAGGAGACATGGAGGTTAAGAGCTACCTGGCAGAGCAGGAGACCAGGGTGTCATGTAAGCCAAGGTAGCAACAAGGTAACGACAAATACGTGTAGCCAAAAGTTGTAAATTGTAAAATGTTGGAATATACACAGTAAATCTAATCTAAATCTAAATATAGTCTGTGTGCACTAACGTTGAAGGCGTAGGTACCGAAACGCCTCGGCCTAGTAACAGACCAAAAACCTTTGTGTAGACCACCTAGCAACCAGTAAATAAAGTATATCCAAAGATACGCGTGTGTCATATAGTTTTGTACAGTAAATTTGATATTCTCGCGAGCATTGTTGCGGCCGGGAGCATAAAGGGACAGATAGTGCGACGCGGAGATAAAAGCTTGCCGAAACAGATAAAGATAGCTGACCAGAAAGTTCGATTTCTTGTTTGTTACAGAACATTCCGGAAATATCTAGAAATGTGAATAGAGGTATATAAGCGTAGCCGCGACGCGCCAATAGTCGAGAGTGGTAACTGTATTCGTGTGCGTGCAGCTGTGTTTTGAAAGTGAACTCTTTGTTTTTGCAGATTGTATTTGTATAGGTTACGTAATTATGCTAATTTAAGGGCTGACCAAAGTGGTTTCACCGGAAATAAAGTGTATTAGGAATTTCTTTCCGGTACACCCAAAGCTCTTCTCAGGGCTTTCTTCAGATCTTCGAGCTGTTGCATCCGGAGGGATCGCAGGCGAATCCTCTTCGATACGCCGAACAGCACACATCGAGAGACCGCCGCAGCAACATGAAGAAGAAGAAGAACGCCGCAACACGGAAGCAAAGCCAGGCAGTGAAGCCACTTTCACCGCAGTCTTCGCCTGCCAGCTCTCGGTTGCCGTCTCCCGCCTCGCTGCCGGTATCGGCAGACCAGGGGAAGCCTCCCGCGGAGCCGCCGGGTAAGTTTTGGGCAGCTCGGCCCGCTTCCCCTATCACGCTGAACGCTTGCCAAGAGCACCGGCAACCGTCGGAGGAAGCAGCACCTGAACGGCAATTTGCAGTTACTTCGCCTCCAGATGTACAACCACCGCAGCCGCCAACGGCGTCGAACATTCAAAGCAGCAGCATGCCACGTGTCAAGAGAGGTACGAAGAAACGAGCAGTCATCACCGCCTCACAGCCAGCCGAGAAGGAACGTCCTGCGACACCGCAGCCAGAAACCGGCCGTGCTACCCAGCTGGGAGCAGGCCAGTCGCCAGCACTAGCCAGCCAGCCAACGCCGCCACAACCACTGCACCGCCGCACAAGCATAGTGGTAATCGGAGTGCCTCGGGCCAGCGCAGCAGCAGTGGCCGTCAGCAATGAGGGCCACACGCATCACCTCAGCCCGAGGTCCAACACCACTAGTCCGGGTGGAGCTAGCCAGCCACGCGGATCTGGAAGCTACTGTAACTAACGGCCTACCCTTATTAGGGCGGGTGCTGCGCACTGAAGTCAGCCGACAGAACCGTCAAGCTCCATGCCGTCGCTGCTGCGCCTACGGGCATGCAGCTGAGCCTAAGTGCCACTACTGCGGTGCTTCCAGCCTCGCCTCGGTCTGCAAAGAGCACGACCTCCGCGACGTCGCCACTACTGTGCCTCCTGCGGCGGGCACAACCACTTCACCGGGTAGGCGCTTTGCCCCCTGCATCCGTGCAGGAAGTCAACGCCTGTCCCTCCTGCGCCGCCAACCACTCAGCAGCAGTTGAGTGCTCAGCCTCAACAAATTAACCAACAGCCGGCAACACCATACTACACCACCAATCAGGAGCTGCTCAGGGAGCAAGTCCGGGGCCTAGTGGAGGCTGTTCGGGCTCTCCATTCGAAGTTCCTGGTCGTAATGGCCAAGCTTACCAACTTGGAGGAACTTCTCACAGAGCTCAGGACTTCATCTCCGCAGCAAGCTACATCACTCACGAATATCAGCTCAGAGCTTGCAGAATTGCGAGAGAACATAGGGCTGGTGGTTCGAGTCCCCAAGTAGAGTCCCACACTCCAATCCCAGGGTAAGTGCGTAACATGCATTTTTCCTCCACTTGAAAAAAAAAATGCAAATTGGACTTTTAATTCTACGAACCCAGAAAGTGACAATATTCTCCAAGGTTTTAATGAAATTTCTTATAATATCATCTACCGAAACACTGCAGTACTGTAAACGGCTATCATGTTTGCTTCCAGTTCTAGTCATCGCACTCTGAATGTCCCGGTATTGTTAGATTACCCATAAATAAAATATGTTATTTCCATTTGAAGCTTCGATCCTGTTTATTTCGGGGCAGTAATGAAAACAAAGTTTTTTCGATGTAACGCTGAATGCATTCCCAGATATAACCAAATTTTATTTTGTAATTATTTACACCTCAACTCAATTTGTGCTGCTCTCGGTCCCTAAGGGCCACAAGCGCAGCTGGCGCACCTGCCTGTGTTTGTTGCAGATAAAGCCTGGGGTTACAGGCCTGAGCAGAATTAGGCCTGCCTGCCTGCCTTCCATTCCCTGATCTGATTGACGGCAGTTCATTAATGCCTAAATTGTAAATGCGAATATCCATAAGGTATTAATTCCGGTTCATGTGGAATTTGATCCAATTTTTACGGCAGGTGCTGGGAACAGATCTCTGTTAATAATAAATAATTCATCAATATATTGCATGCGGCAGTGTTTATCGTACATTTGAAACCTGTTACAGCTGGAGTGCGGTAATGGGCTTGCAAAAGTCCTGTAATATGTATTACAGTCGATCGCTTTAAGCTCATCTCTTCAGATATGACTCAAAACCTTTAATAAACTTCGTACTGCTTATCTTATTCTGACGTGCAATAGCTGCGATTTTACTTTGTAATGTTCAAGCGTAAGTTTATAAACTAAGTGACATAATATAAAAAGTAATTGATGCGATGTATCGCTTAGCTGTTAGCTTATGATACCGTCCCTGTTAGGCACAACATCATAATAAACCCGAAAGTCTTATTACATGCATAATTAAGGGCGGATAGATGCCACAATATGAATTAAAGTTATGATAAATATAGAGGATAATGATTAAATATACAAGTGCAGATACTAAACAGGCCATCCCGTTATATATTATTAAAACATGAACCCAACGTGTTAAGAGAGAGGGCAAAATGAACATTGTCCCGCACAGACAGGTTCTTTGCGTGTTCCTAACCGACAAAGGTGGCATTGTCCAAGGATAGACCCTCGGCGCCTGCCTATGTCTTGGCCTGCATATGATACGTTACGAGAGAATAGACTCTGGAATCTAAGGTACACAGTTCCAAACATGCTTCTGCATTAATTAGCTAGTCTGTGGGAAAGAGAAATTCGCGTGGAGTACATACCTCATACACTAGAAATCGCTATTAAATTCAAGAGTAGGGATGAAACACAACCTATAAGGGACAAGCAACCGGTCGCATGACCTCTAAAGTATTCAAAATTCGGCGAAAGGAAGGGGAAATTTGTGCAATGGCGACGTTCGATGTTTGCTAGGAAAGACACTCTGTTTCGGCGTGTGAAGGAGGCAACAAGTACAGAAATTTCATCAGAGTCCGCGTCCGTGGATGGACGGAGTAACTCACATTAGGTGGTTACCGAACACCCTGTGTTAGCGAATGAGTGAAACTGCACACATTACAAGGTCATTAAGATTTCACCACACTCCGTTTTTGTTTAATAATCCTCCGGAAATACTATGTTGTGTGAAGTGATTCACTAACGAAGTCCAGGAACAACACGTACACATATACATACCAGTCGTGTCATGCGCGCAGCAACGGGAAAATCTCAAATCTCGCGCCTGATGTGCGAATGACATCGTCAACAGTGGCGAGTGGAGAGGACTAATTGTAACAAACTTGACATTCAAAGGTCGTGGTGTCTTATATGTGATAATACCCACACACTGTCAGGACGCACCCACTCCCTGGAACTCAAAAGCGAATATTCATGCAGACCTACCCTGAGAAAAACCCTGACTTGTTGGACACCTCCCATCCGTAGTCCTCACCTATCACATATTCTATCTTATGAGGTGTTGAGTGCCGGGAGGGCTCAACGAGGTGCTCAACGGGCAAGGACCGCCTCACTTCACTTAAATAGAATTTCATACCTTATTTTGGGTTTCCTTTTTTTCCTCTTGGTATTCGAATTTCAAACCATATAAGTACACAAATATTATAGATTTGATTCTAGTAATTTCATCACGCTGTATGCGCAGTGTTGTCATTATTTCATGACATTTATGGTATGGTTATATATTTAACTGCACAGATCCGAGACGAACTTCAAGCAAGAAGAAAACGACAACAAATATTCAAAAAGTTAAAACTTCCTCGTATATAACTATATATCATACCGTCACTAGTGACGGACAAGAGGCTTCATTGTTACAACTAAAAGCTACATCTATCTGCTAATGTTTTTACAATATATTAACCTCGGCCGGATAATGCAGAACGTTGTACATTTCTGCATTAATAAAACTTGTATATGAGCCTAGGTGCTTTATTGAGGAATACAGACTTGCCAAACTATTACATCTGTTTCTGGAATACTCGTAGTCATAACTTCGGTATTTGTGAATATTTTATTTTGTAATTCTCATCTTACGTATTTATGTATAGCGAAAACAACTCCAATTAAGCTGAAAATGAGCAACTCATTTTGGATAACTTCATACAGCCTCAATAACATTTATGGGGAAAAAAGGTACTGATTGATTGATGAAGTGACAGAATCGCTATAAATTAAATATAAATAGAGACAGCCGACTCCAAATATAGGCAGTAGTATTAAGCAATACAAATTGCACTTCAGGTAAAATATACTTGCAAAATATTGTAATTCAAACTTCACCAAACTTACTACCGCAAAATTATATTAAATATAATTTTTGCAAAATTTACAATAGCTAATATTTGTAAGTGGCCTGAAGAGTTTCCGACCTAATAAATATAGAAGACATTTTTTCAGATTTTCTTTTCAACATAAGTCTCCTTGTAACTCCACACATTTCTCCCAACGATGTTCCCATCTCTGTAACCCGTCCAAATACTACTCGGTTTTTTTTTCTCTACAAAATAATTGTTCACGAAGGTGACTGCCTCTTCATTTGTCCTCCGAACGCAATTTTCATATGGCGGAACTACAAAAATTCGCTTTGGGCTAGATCTGGTGAGTAAGACGAATGGTCAAGCAGTTCAAACAGTAATTCAGGGATTTTCGCCATTGCAACCACTGAGGTGTGAGATGGTGAAACAAATTTTTCTTTTTTCTGCAAATGTGGCCGTTTTCCCCTCCAATTCTGCCTTCAACTTGTTAAGTAATGATGCGTAGTATACTCCTGTAATGGTTTTTCCTTTTTGAAGATAATCAATTAAAATACCTCCATAACTATCCCAAAAATAGCCGTCATCACTTTCCCAGCTATGAAAACAGCTCTTGCCCCTTTTTGAGTCTGTTTCCTCCTTGCAGTCAACTGTTTAGATTGTATTTTTGTTTCGGGCATATAAGAGTGTATCCAGGTTTCATCTAGAGTAATTAATCGGTGCCAAAATTCGAATTTATTGCGCCTAAACTGCGCCAATAGAGCGTTGGAAATGTTCATTCGAACACGTTTTTGGTCTAACGTGAGCAAACGCGGCACCCAACACGCGGACAGCTTTCTCATGTCTAAATGTTGATTTAATATGTGACAAGTAGTTTCTTTTGACATGTCCATAGCTCTGCTATCTCTCTCACTTTAATTCGGCAATCCTGTAGCACCAGTCGGTGAACTTTGGCGATGTTTTCGTCGGTAGTTGCAGATTTTGGACTTCCGAATGTTCATGGTCTTCCAAACTCTTACGGCCACCTTTAAATTCAACTGCCCAAAATTTTACTGTGGTAAATAATGTTGCAGGGTTCCCATACACAGAATCCTGTTCATCTTTGATTTGCGTAGGCGTATTGCCTTTCAAAAACAAGTATTTAATGACAGCTCGATACTCGATTTTGTCCATTTTCATAAAAACATATTAACTCACTCAAACGGCTGTTACATAACAACTGAGCGTTCAAAATGGCTGAAACTTTGGTGAGTAACTGTCAACAGATGTACAACGAATTTCACTAGCTTTTATTTACGAGTGCGGCCATCTTCATGTTGAGGTCGGAAACTTTTTACGCCACATCCCGTGGAACGTGAGAAATGCATTGCCAAACAAGTGTTAATAATACAGGGTTACAATTCTGTAATGTAATCAAATTGAAAATATTAATGTAGATTCCTCTTAAAGTATTCAACTTTGGGTATATTGTCTCAAACATAAATTTGGAATGACTTACGGTTTACTAGAAACAAATGAGACAGAGAATGTAATTTGTAACCAGCATGAAGTTATGGTACCTTAGTTGATTAGAACACCGATATGGTAAGCTGAAAGTTCATGTTTTGAACATCAACTAAAGCACTGTATTTTGTTTTCCAAATAAGTGCTGTGAGAATGAAGAATTGATCAGTCATAGAAGTTGAAATAGTGCATTTGTAGAATAGGTATTAATAAACATTTTATGTTAGTACCTCTTTATAAATCCTGTGAGAACATTTCAGCTAAATTTAAAAGGGACAATAACATGTGATCTTCTATACCCAGAATTATTATGTTCATCTCTAAATAGTTTTGTAGCATATTCTATGTAGGATCCTTTAATTAAACCCTTTGTTGATAGTAAAGCGGAAGCTATCGATTAGCATATACAATTTAAAATTCTATTTGGGCCACTGTAGTCTCTCAAAACTGAAGTTCCAGTAGCCATAATATGTCACCGAAGTCCAAAAGATGGAACATAGGGATAAATTAATTTTTTTCTCTTTTCGTAATATCTAGCCCCATCAGCGTAAGCTAGAACTGAACTGGGAGGTGAACTATAAATTTTTATTAACCATCCAGCATTACACCACGAGTTTTCTCCCCTAGAAAGCCCAGTTTAACGATCTGAGCGGGAGGGAGAGGGACTGCTGATGGCCGTTGATGAGCTCCGACCCCGGATTGGGGAGCTTTCAAAACTTCCCCAAACGGACACAGCCAGCAAAGGCATTTCTGGTCGGTGGAACCAAATGTTTCAACATAAATTTAAAGTAAAAGGCCAGCGCTTATTACTGTACTCTTTAAGCAATTTACACCTGCGCTACTAAATTGTACAGAACTAGAGAGTGGCTGCATACTACGTATGTGTGCATAACCTGAGCATAATATAAAAGTTAAACTAAAAAAAAACGCCACGAGTAGCACCAAGTTACTGATAGGTTTTAGGAAATACCTTTTTGAGGCAATAGAAACAATTCATTCCTTTATTCCTTCGGCAGAGGGAAATTTGATTGATCGAGATTGATAGTTGGGTGGATCCACCATATATGGGTGGACAAAACGATGTATGGGCGTTGACTTTTCAGCGGGTTCTCCGGTTTATCCCACCATTCATTCCATCAGTCACTTTCATACAAGCAGGCTCATAACTCATGCGGATAATTCATACGGATGATCTGCATTGCAGTCTGCTACTCGAAAGTCAGCTGATTATAGGTGCTGACTTATAAATAGAGAGAAAAGGGACAATTTTTCTTTAAATGATGTTCTCCAACGTTATGCTCCATTGGAAGATGAAATAGGCGAAAATGATTCTCAAATGAGCATAGGCTGCATAGAGCTTAGAATTGTCTGATATTCATCCCTCAGGATAAGGGAAGCCCTGGAAGAAAATCTTATACAGATAATTCACCCCGACAAACATTCAAACTCAGGACTCTTGAATGGCATGCAAACAGGCTACCACTTATACTAAGGAGCCGAACAAGGAAATCCTTTGTCAAACCAAAACGGAGTAAAATATTTGTATAATTTATAACTAAAATTATCAAGTAGAAAAATATTTTATAATGCTCACTCTCACCGTTGGTCCATAAATGCCAAAACCTAGCACATTTAAAGTGTCACAATGTGAACTTGACGTAAGTGAATTCAGCACACTGTTGGGGCACATTTATAAAAGGGATAATATCGTTAGATCAGTGGTATTTTTTGGGGGTTTTAAGGAATAATCTTTACAAATATGATTTGATTTGAGCAGCGCTATTTGTAACTGATGTTCAGAGCTACATGTATCTCAAGTGTTATTAATGTGAAGCATATTAAATTAACCTAATGAGATGAATAATCAGTTACCAATGTTCAGGTCTTTAAAGAGAGCATAACTTAAAAGTGTTGTCAGTATGAATCAGCATTTTTCAATGTGAACATGAAGTATGTAAATTATGTAGACTGTTGCGACATATTTGTATAACTGATAATACAAATAGTGTAATGTTATATTAAATGACAGATGGCAATCATTGTAGCATATAAATCACAAAACGTCATAAAAAGACCAGATAATACATCAAACATATAAATAGCAATTTATGTAGCTGGATTAAATCCAGCATCCATTTACGTATGTCTGTTAATCTAGATTACCTTCTGAATATAAAAGGCGCTTGGAGAAAAGAGAACGTTGACACAGAAAATATACTGTTTAAAAATATTCATCTTATTAGTCAAGAATATCCACAACAAAAAGCAGGACTAGGGTCCTGTATATATTCCGCAACTGAAACCCAAAGGATATTTTATTCAAATTGTCCAGAGGAAGATGGAATGAAAGCTCGCAGCACACGTCGGAGATAAAATCCCGAAACAGGGATAAGAGAAATGACAACAGCGAGCGACGTGAGCCAACGTACGGCTATTCTACAATGGAAATGGAGAGATCACGTGCTGAGACTCTGGTCAAGAATTTTTACTTTCTTGGACCCTCGCGTCAGTAAGATACAAATCAGCAACTAGAGATGTCTAGTAGTAGTACTCTTCTGAAACAGCAAAATAACGCATTGAAAGAAAACAAAGGAAAAGAAGTGGGAGTTTAAATAATGGAAAATTGACAACATTTTGGGCGCTATAATTTTGTACTTTACCATTGTACTTTAAAGATACATTTTTTTATTAAGTGAACGATTCTAAAATCTTAGATTGTATCCTTGCACTGAACCTATGGGTTAAATACTTTTGTTGAAGATAGAACTTAGAATTTTGATATTTACACACTAAATATTTACATTCGCAATGCTGTGAAGTATACTTACTACTACAACAAATAGATTGTTTTGATACCAGGTTTCCTTCAAATGGCCTAACTACTTTCGGACCTACTGCCTGTTCCACCCATAGATGGCGTTATTTGTGTGAAGCAATAAGGACATCTATGCGGCCCGCATTACTTCTTAAACATACATATTAATAAACCTCGGGAATCTGTTGGACTTGGAAATGAAGATGTACTTCACTAATGCAGTTTTACGCAACAAAAGCCAATTATTATGCAAGAACGCAATTTTCATGTGTAATAAATACTTCCTGGGTTAGAACTGTTGGATGCATATGTTTTTGTTGTTATAATTTACGTCCTCCAACGTTAAGTCATATCGGACAATGAATGGAATGGGTGAAATGATGCTCAAATGAGCCAGGGATCATAAAGCTTTGATTTACCCGACATTCGTCTTTCAGGATAAGGGAAAACCCCAGAAAAACCTTATCCAGGTAACCCACCCTGACCGAGGTTCGAACTCGGGGCCTCTTGAACGTGAGGCAGACATGCTACCACCACGCTACAGAGGCGGGCACATATGTTTTTGTCTAACACATACCAAGTCTTTTTAAGCTATCCTAATAATCCTAGAATAAATTGTGAGTTTCTTAGGAATGATGAGAGCACAAATTTCTGAATATGTGATCTGATTTGAAAATAACTTGACTCAATTTGCATACGCTGTTCTGTGGTATAAACCATAAGTACTAGGATTAGGATTAGGATTTCATTACGGAGGGGATTCGATATGTAGGCCACCATGATGGGCCCATTGTTCCAATTCCCCCAAGTGGAGGCACCCCCGGTAGGAAGGATGAGGCGAAGCAGATAGAGGGCAGCCGACCTAAGGAGTTACGACAGTACAGATGGCAGGGTCCCTAGAGTTTACTTAGATACAGAACTCCCCCGAGAGGTCATCACAACGGACATGCTCCTCTAATGCGGGATGGAAACGAGTCCACCAGCCGAGCACCATAGGTCCCTGGCTGGCTGTCCCGAAATGGTCCCAGCAGAGAAAAGCGGAGACCGGCAACCCACTTACCGGAGGAGGAGGTAGTTTACTTCAGAACATATCAACCTGCCATGCACCGCCGATACACCCGCCGACACTTCTACCTTGAAAGAGACAACCAGATAAGAGATGATGTGAAATGGTAATAATGAAGATGAAATGGAGGGACAAGATGTTCGGGGGATGTAATTAACTTAACCAGCAACTTCCTAGCGACCATAGAAAACCCCTGAAAAATCCCATGGGTCAGGTAGGTCGGCTACGAGAATCGAACGCAGGCCTCACGAATGCGGCCCACAGACTGAAGCGCCTGAGCCATCCCGCTCCGAATGACAAGTACTAAGAATAAACAACATATAAATAACATTCTTGTACTACGATAAAAAGGGTTTAAATTGAAGCTCAAAATGTAATATTGCTACCTTTCGTTGACACGTGAACTAGACTCCGCAGAGCGATATCATTTAATGCAATATATGCAGATATATGCTTAAGCAGATACGAGAAACGGATTTTAATATGTAAACACCCCAGAGGATATTCATTCTGGTGTTTCCGTTACTAAGCTAGAGTATCGGATGATACAGTTGCTAATTAAAAACTGCAAAACATTGTTATTGATTTTATATTTTGTATTTTAAATTAACTTTAAAATATTTCTAAAAAGAAATCATCATAAGTAGTGACAGTGAAGTGGACAAGATTATGTAATGAGTGAAATAAAAACGTGTAATATAATCAGTTATTAAGCGGAGAAAATCAATAAAAATTGTTTCAATAATGCTATTAGAAGCTTAGCATTATTTAATGTTATAAATGAGTGCTCAATTGTTTAAAATAGGTTTTAAAATCGAGATTATAAAAACAAACAAATATGGTAGGCCATGGTGACAGTAAAATTCAATAAACTTCGTGCCTTATTTGCAACAAATAAAATAATTCACAGAATAAACACTAGACAAAAGTATAATATCCATTATCCCAGTGCTAAACCTTCTTGCTTTCAGAAAGGTGTGTATTATGAAACTATCAAAATATTTGGTGCACTTCCTAATGTTCTTAAAGAAAAAGGTAATAATTTCGGTGCTTTTAAAAAAAAAGCTGTTAGAGAGTACCTTTGCTCAAAATCTTTTTATTCTGCACAAGATTATCTGAATGACAAATCATCCTGATAATGCTTCTGTAGCTCTATAAGTAGTATCTAACTGTTCCAATGACAAATCATTACTAATAAATATTTGATGCAAGTTGAAAGTTTATTTTTAATGTATATGTATTTAAGAAATAACAAGAATTGTATCCATTGCAAAAAGTTTGAGACGTACTGGCATAAGTCAAGTGAAAGCTGCTTTAAAGAGTGTTTCATTTTGTATCATATATAATTGTCCCTGCTTTGTTTTCCATATTGTTGTTCATACTGCCTCTATACTATAATATGTGTGTTATGATAACTTTTGTACATATATATGCTATTAAACTTTATTATCTGGACATGTTCAATGTTCACAGCCTTTTATGGCTACAAGTTAACCTACTGAACGCAAATCAATCTAATCTAATCTAATCTAGGAAGAAGAAAGCTTCACTTAGAGTCGAGAAGTGGTAGAGAAAAGATGTGTGGATACAAGACGTTAAGACGTGTTATTGCACGTTGTTATGAGTTCTTAAAAAGATTATCCATCTGCTTTAATGTAAAAGTGTTAACATTGTATTTTTTATATCTAGGTGGTAAATATAAATTAAATGAAAAGAACTGAAATTATAATTATTTGTCAAACCATACCAAGCTCCTCCATTTCCATTCGAGACCACGATCTGAAGGAAAATTATAAGTACATCACGAACCCAAAGTAACTATCATTGCAACAGGAATTTCAAATTCAATGAAGGATTATTCCAAAAAATCAACTCTTAATTTTGCTACACAGAGAATAATGATAATATAGGAGCCGGTTCGGATGACTAACCAGTAATCATTACTTCCTTTAGGCTTGCAAACCGCTATAAAGAAATTGAGTCTATAGAAGGCGCTTGATATGTTTGAGCTATATTCATGAACGACAGCTTTATCGAACATATTATCAAGCTTATTTTCCCTACCAATAAAGTAGCATGCGCCCCAGTAACATGTAGGTCTTTGAGGAAGTTCGCGACCCCAAGCTATAGGCGTATGTTAATTTGGGATTCGGGTGCCGGTGGCAGCCGTTCCGTCACATGCACGACTGCGGTTTCCTTGGATGTAGTCCCTCCTATACAACCTCACTTGCTGCTATAGAGTGTATTCACCACGCGAAGCCTATTTAAGGAAATAAACCTCATCCGGGGTATTTTGAGAGTAGGGTAAGTGGCACAATTACTGTAAACGTCTGGGTCATTCTTATTTATGAGATTAGGGTTCGCTAATAACAAATGGCCGCAACGAACTTGATATTTCATTGGATATAAGCAAAGTTTGAATTTCAAATGGACAAACCAGTATATTCTAAGCTGAACTATTGCTCTCATTTCAGTTCATATGTACAGTTCTTCCTCCTCCTACCCCTCCTCCCACTCTTCCTCCTGAAAAACTGCTTAGTTTCAGTTGAAGTCTAGGTATCAAAATAGTTAACGCACCTTTGTAGTGTGAGGACAACGTCACTACCTAACATTCAAGAGGACCCGAGTTAGATTATCGGTTAGAGTATATTACCTGGATAACCTTATCTTCAGTAAATATATTATAGGCTTCAAAGATTCAATGAAAAAGTGTTTTTTTTAAATTAGAGAACTTTAACATTATAGCAGGGTGAGAAGGTCATACTTGTGTAATTTGCCACGGAATGGAATTTGATCACTGTATACGATGCTACTGTAAAGATGTTATTGCAAATTGGAAACAATATTGGTATGATTTTACTTTCTATATTTTCAGCGATATGCTTAATGTTCAATTACAAAAGAAACTGACTTATTTAAGTTTAGATTAAACAATTAATGATAGACATAAATGTTTTTATATTACACAATTAACGTAAAAACAATATTGTTGCCAGGCATTGTTGAGTTGCTGCCGGGCCGTGCGCAGTCAGTAAACAAAGAGACAGAGCGACCAGCGCGTAGGCGCAGTGATATACACTTGCGGAGTGTGTTTGAGAGAGAGAGAGAGAGAGAGAGAGAGAGAGAGAGAGAGAGAGAGAGAGAGAGAGAGAGAGAGAGCAAGAGGGAGAAAGAGAAAGAGAGAGTCTGAGCTTTCTTGCTGCACCACGAAAGGCCGTGAAGCTTCGGCACCTTTCGAGAAACGTCGACAGCCTTTGAGAAACAGCGGCTCGGATATAAATGCGGCAGTGGGAGTTGACGGTAGTGCTGCCTGACGTGGAGAAGGCATTCGCCACAGCCTAGCACGAGGGGTTTATTTAAAAGCTCCTAGAGCATGAAATCCCCCTTACATGCATTTCCTTGGTGGCCGTTTACTCGGAAACCGAAGCTTCCGAGTAAAGATGGAGGGGGCGCTGTCCACCGAGCGGCCCATTGGCGCTGGAGTGCCGGAAGGCAGCGTGCTGTCGCCGGCACTTTTCGCAGCTTACATGGCCGACATTGCATCGCACCACAGCACCCACACCTGTCAGTATGCGGACGATATCATGATTTTCGCAGTAAATAGAATCCCCAGGTACAGCTTCTGGCAAAATGGCGAATGGCAATTAACCCGGAGAAGAGCTCTGCAATTCTGCTGGTGAAAATCAGAGCCAACCGATTACAGCGGAACTTCGTTTTACGACGCCGTAGAATCCCCTGTGTGTAAACGGTGAGGTATCCCGCAGTGACGCTGGACCTAAATTAACTTACGTTCCGCACGTCCAGATGGGGCGCGTAGCGCCCCGGAGCATATAATCTATATTCCGCTCAACCATGCTGTATCGGGCGATCATTCCGCCTATGATTCTGTAAGGCTGTGAGATCTGAGGGACAGTGGCTAATACCGCTTTCGTCAGGCTCCAGACGCTGCTGAACAGGGCACTTCGTATCATATACGATACAGACTGGAGATTTCCTGCCCATATCCTGCATGAGCACTCCAAGATCCCGTACATTGTCGACGTCATTCGCGAGAGGGCACGATCAATGTACGACACAATCCAAACCCATAACAACCCTTTGGTGAACTCCCTGGGCAGATATAACCAGAGCGAACAAAGACGCTTGTCATCGTACAAAATACCAAGAGACGTCTTGGAGACCCTTGGTTAACCTAAGAGAAACCTCAGATGTCTCTATGGCCCATATTTACGCCTGATGGCTCAAGCGATATGCAATCCGTAACGAAAACGAAGCAAAAATATTAAATCGCGTCTCCCAAAACGGGGAAATGCCAAACTGCAGCTGCCTTCTGAGATTATTCAAGGGCATCCATGACCATGACCATGACCATGACCATGACGTGCTGGCAGATTGTACATAGCCAGAAGGTTTTTGCTACCTGCCCAACCGTTAAGGGTTTTACCGCAGGTAAGGTATTTGAACGGGATTTTGTAGGATGGATATGGAGTAGATTTTCAGATTTGAAGAATTTTGTGAGGTTACAATTTTTACCTTCGGGATGAAAGTACAGGATGCAATTCCCTGCACACTGGTGCTTTTAATTTTGTTTTCGGTTGGGGAGAAATGTTGTTGCCAAACAACTTAGGTGATTATGTGGAACTCAGCTTTAGCTGCTGTTAGGATTAGCTTCTGGGTTATCTTGGGTGCCCACATGCCATACGGGGGATCCGATGTTGTCTAGAACGGCGTCTAGTGGGGTAATAATCTCCCAATGATCTAACAAGGGTGCTTCTATGAGTTGGTAAAGTTGCGTAGAATTTTGATGCCTGGCGCCTAACTTCGTCCTCCATATATGGAACTCCCGAGGCTTCGTGAAGCAACCTGGTAGGAAAATAGCGACCCACAGAATAGATAGACCGTAGCCCTCTATTCTGTGCACGATAAAGCCATGCCAACCAGCTATCTGCGGCTATGCCCCAGATCTCGCAGGCATATAGCATCACGGGGATTACCAGCGCTCGGAAGAGGTATAACCTTGGGCCAAGCGGCATCGAGCTCGACCCCAGCATAGGATACAGGGAAGCGATAGCTCCCTGTACCCTTGCCGCTAGGTCTCTGATTTGTTGGCGAAAGGTTAGGCCTCTATCCAATGTTACTCCAAGGTATCGGACACAGTTAGTCCACTCTATCCTTCGACCTCGGAAGCTGAAATTGGGGCAGTATGCGGGGGATGGGGCACCCCAATCCAAATTTCCCTAAAATTCAAAACCTACCCTCTAGCAGAACTTACCAACACTACTCATTTCGCAGGTTAAGCCGCAAATCGGCTAGGTACTGCGGCATAAAGACAGCCGGACGGGGAGAAACCCCGCCCGACTAGGACTACCTCTGGACCTCTGGACCTGGTCAGTCAGATGGCAGGGGGCTGCTAGGAGTTGCAGTTACGAGCCATGGAGCTGTTTATTGTGTATGTGGACATTTGAGCTGTGCCGAGGCGAGAACTGATAATCGTGTAGTTATTTGAAAGTGGATTCTTTTGTTTGTTTACGAGCGGTGAAGCCACGAGCGACTGTGTTGGTGTATATTACGTCATCCTGCTGCAAAGGGGTGTACAAACTGTCTTTCTATGGAAATAAAGAGCATTTTGAAGGTCTGAAAACTAGACTTTCATTTCGAACCCACAAAGTTACAATTTGGATACAATACTCATAAATATCATATAAAAATATTGAACATTTTCGAAGTATTTAGTAGGAATATGGTGCTTTATTTAACAGCTAAAGAAGGAAAATAATTCTATTTAAGCACTTAATACCATTAGACACCATACGCTTCACGATAGTTATGTAAATATCCAATATACCAAGAAAAAGTTACATAAAATATTTGTAACGATATCTATAACAATAATAATATAAGACATTAAGGGTTAAGACGTAACAAAGCAACTGGGACCTATACTGTAGGGTTTCAATCGTTGCTGTTACACCATGAGCACAGCATAAATCACGATTTGTTCAAAATATAAAATCTGAATTGTGGTGAAACGAGATGCCTAAGAGACAAAGTGAAGATTGTTTCGTTGATTTCTGTCCCATTTTTCAATAAGCCTATTTCCGCATTAAAGTACAATGAGAGTAAAGGTACATTTTATGTAGAATAATATTTAACTCACTAAAATATCACTGTTATTTGTTGCCGTATGTATAATAACGTCTTGAAAAGAAAATCTATTGATTTCAACCACACGATATGCGTCACTAATATACGAGTGCTGTGATGTACGTTTGTTTTCAATTCCCAAAAGGTGCTATTTCAGCCAGCTCCTTTCGTGTATAGTATGCGCAATTTATCTTGAGCGTCCGTCTAACGGCTTACTCCGTAAACACAGATGACAACTTAGAAACATGAAAGGCGCTATGCTAGTACACTCTGACATCTAGTGACTAATATGCTAAGCTTTTACGCGCACTCTTTGTTTTCTGTGTGCATTCGTTTTGTGCAAGTTTGAGGTTAATCACTACAGCTTAACCAGTTTGTAATTATGGCTGAGGGCACACCAAACTCATCATCATATGTACCTTCCGAGCAACGAACTCCGACTCGGAAACATGCACGTACAGTCGTGCATAAGGATGGCCGCAAAATAATGGCGAAAGTCGCAGAAAGTTGCGATATAGAAAAAGGATAACAACCAGCTAATGTTTCCACTCAGCAAATTAATAGAACGAGCTGCTGCTTACACAGGAAAAAAGCGTCAGCACTGTCAGGTGTATTAAATCGTTTTGTACATCTCATCCCGATGAATCTCCAAAACCACCAGGAAAAAGCAGGTAAGGCTGTGATCTGTATATGGTAATAACTAATAGTGATGTTTTCGTTCTTTCTTCTTTTCCCTTCAGTCCTTTACCTTTTGGCTTCCTCCTTTTCCTTATATCTTGCTCTTTTATCTTTCTTTTTCTCTTGCTCTGAGCCCTTTGTATATTTCTACATAGCTTTCTATTTCCCTCCATAACCAAAGCTACACCAGTATTTAATAGAGGCCAACAAACCTAGGAGCTAAACTTACCTATGTTGTGGATGTTATGGTTTTCGAAAGGGGACACACTATTATTTGTTTACCTCCGTATAACTGTGATTTGAATGCAATTGAACTGGCGTGGGCAAAAATAAAGAACGTTTTCAGAGGACACAACGTTACTGGTGATATGTCAGCCACAAATCTGCAGAAACTTGCTATAGAAGCATTCTGTTCTGTAACTGCGACGGATTGGGAAGGATGCTGCAAGAAGGTCCAAGAACTGGAAATGAAATATTCGAGAAATAATGTTGTAATAGAAAATGCGATCGATGAATTTATCAACAGATCAGAGGATACTAGCGATGAAACTGGTGCAATGGACTCGAAATCGAAGCATCACAAAGCGAATGAGTATCTATAGCTGTCAAAATATTTGTTTACCGTTTTTATGTGTTTCATAAATAGTAACTCGGATCGAGTTCGATTTAATGTTTGTCCACAGATCTCACACTTGCGGTGCATATATTCGCTTATCTTACACACTATTTTGCGGAACTGTGTTTTTCAAGGTTGACCACACTGCAGAAAAATAAGTGTTAGCTCTCTGTTCTTCCCCTCTGCCCTCACTACCCCGTAAATCCAGCGCTCCTCTTATCTTGCGCGTACTGTAGCCATCCTTATACCTTGGCTGCAGTCCTAGGTAATTATACAAGGTTGCTTCACTGAGTCTCGGGTCTTCCATATGTGGGGATGAAATTAGGTGTCGGACATAACAATTCTACGCTAAATTACCATCAAGTAAAGGCACACTGTGATGTTCATTTAAAAACCCTTAGTTTATATCATGGATATTTCACCACGAATTGAACCAGATCGCTTCAATATTATACAGGCTGACAAACTCGCGCGCGCGCGCGCGCGCGCGCGTGTGTGTGTGTGTGTGTGTGTGTGTGTGTGTGTGATTATATATGTATGTGTGTATGTAACAGGCAAACATGGCAACGGAAAAAGTAGAAAATTAAATACACACCTTTCAAATAAGAGATATAAGAAGAAAACGAGAAACACCATATTTACTAAAAAGGGAAAAGTGTGTGTGTGTGTGTGTGTGTGTGTGTGTGTGTGTGTGTGTGTGTGTGTGTGTGTGTGTGTGTGTGTGTGTCTGTGTGTGTGTGTTGTGTTGTGTGTTGTTTGTGTATGTGTGTGTATATGTACAATACCCACAGCATCAGTTAGCCGTTCTGTATATACACTAGTGTCCGATTTCACCAACAGATGTTAAAATCGACGTTAACAAATGTAATGTAACAATTGTCACAGCGCTAAAACTAATGTTAAATTTCGTGCATTTCACCAACCTGTTTTCTGAAAATGTTAACAAACCTGTGTTAACGCCAAGAAACTATAGAAGGCAATGGATGAGCTGCGATGCGCTTTTGTTTTCATTTTCGTCTGCACAATTGGCGGATGAACAAAATCATAAATAAAGCCGTGAGACAAATTTCTCTTCGACGGAGAAAGAATTGTTAATTTTATGGTGACGAAGTGTAAGGATATCGTAGAAAATAAGAGGACAGATGCAGTGAATGTAAAAGAGAAAGATGTCACGGGGAAAATATTGGAAACGAATTTAATTCAGATGCATGTGTCACTACTACAAGCACCAAACAACTTGTCAGTATTACGTAAATTTAAAACGAGGTGCGAAGAACAAGTGCCTTAAACGTTTCAAAACGAGAGATGAACAATGTATTATCCACATAATTCAGTGAATTAAAAAATCGCAAAGTTATTAATACTTGAAGCAAAGACGAGATCGGCACATTCCTTTCAATGTATATTCTAACTCATTATTACGTAAATTTTAAACGAGGTGCGAAGAAGGACAAGTGACTTGAACGTTTCAAGACGGCAGGTGGACAGTGTATTATCCACATAATTCAGTGAATTATAAAATCGCAAGGTTACTAATACTTGAAGCTAATGCGAGATCGTCATATTCCTTTCGATGCATGTTTTAACACAGTATTACGAAAATGTAAAACGAGGAGCGAAGAAGGTTTCAAGACGGGAGGTGGACAATGTATTATCCACATAATTCAGTGAATTGTAAAATCGCAAGGTTATTGATACTTGAAGCAAAAGCGAGATCGCCATATTCCTTTCGATGCATGTTCTAACCTCTCTTGTACTTCCGCAGTAACCTTCATAGCAACATGTTTCCACAGTCTATACCTCCGTAAAACAACTTTCTTCGGATAGTTCCACAAAATCATTTTTCTTCATAGGCCGTAACTCTATTATGAATGCCATTTAGACGATCTTAAATATAGCAAATCGACATCAACAGCTGAGTTCATGCTCGCCATCTTGACTATTTACAATTGTTAAGGACTTAACATTAGTAATGCGGCTTGTTAGTTTAACATGAAATTTAACACGAGTGTTAAGCTAACACTTGTTGGTGAAATGCAATTTTTGTTTTAACTATTGCTAAACCCGTGTTAAGTCTTAACATTTGTTGGTGAAATCGGGCATAGATGAAATAAAGCTTGCAGCAGTTGATGCTGGAATGAACATTAAATATTCCGATTGCTCCTTATTTTAGGACGCTCTGTATAAGTAGATAGATTACATTCACAATAAGGAAAAGGTCGAAGCATTCGACCAAGACGAATGATAACCACGACAGCTACGGAAGAAAGGGAAACCGAGAAAGAAAAGACGAAAGAGGGAAACGAACAGTAAGTAAAAGACTCAGAATTCCGTCGCATTCTCAGTCTTCCCTATACACCTCCTCTTCTTTTTTTGGGAATTTTATTTCAGTTTTTTTTTGTGCCCTCGCTGAAGTGGAATTCCGCGAGGAACAATGGCGGAACTAAACCCAATATGTTTGTCTCCTCTTGAGTCGACTTGGAAGGTGAGAGAAAGCCAGAAGCTAAGAATCCCTCTCCTTGCACAAGGCCCCACGGGGCTCCTTGATTAATGGTTAGTGAGAGAGGCATTTATACACACAGTAAACATACAAGTGGCGGCTACCTTTGACACGAGGAAGGTATCTGCTACACAATAGCAATAAATCACAGGGCTACGAAAAATGATGGAACTACCATTCCACTGCTCCTGTTCAACGGCTTGGAAAATTACTTCATTTTAAACCACTTCCACGGAGTTTGCGATTTCTCAAAGCAAAGCAATATGCTATCACTCTTTCCTGAATTTAAATGAATTGCCTATGTCAGGATGAGATTTACTTCATCAAAACTCCCATACGGTATTTAAAGTCATATTTTCTTCCTTGTGTATCTATGATCATTTTTGATAATTAGCGCGCTCATTAATAAAACTTAATTTAATATAGAAAACAAACATCATAGAGGTATAAAAGTAATAGTTGTTAAGTCATATATAACTATTTTTGCACCCGAAAATCTAAAATTCTAAGACCTTTTTCCCTCCTCGCATTATAAAAGCACCTTATGTAGCATCAAAGCAAATTTGCCAATAAACATAAGAGGAACTAAAAGGACATACTTTTTCGAAATTTAAATCCATAAAAGGGGTTTATTTTTAAATAGCTTTCTTTTCTCTTGTACACCTCTAATACAAATGCTTATTCCTCAACCTCACATCAATCGAAATAATTTGCACAAAAAATTAATACTAACTTTTGTATGCGCAGTAAAGAAGATTTAAGGAAATTTCAAAATTTTAGAGCGATCGCTAAGCAATGGCTTTGAAATTCATTTCTCTTTGCATAGCCAAGAGACAAAAATGAATAACTTCTCTTTTGAGAAAATTATGAATATTGGAAAATTTAGATAAAAGACAAGGAGTATCTCCAAAATTATTCAGTCAAATCACCCCAAAAAGTTATTTTGCATAAAGGGAATGATTTAACGAGATCTGCATTTGTTGTGAAATAGACATTGTCTACATCTTATGGGCAACAGCCACGTCATCCAGAATTAAGAGGACTTCTGAGGACATTCCAAAAAATTTAACATATGTATTTTATTTGCCATTTAAGTATCTTTATACCGTGGTATTTTAAAAAAAATCGTTGTCAGTTTTCACATTAATATTTAACCAATCTGTCGTTTTTGGGATATGCTGTTCATAAACATAGAAATTACTTATCATTAGCTATTTTTAGATCCAGGGTGTCCCAAAAAAGTATTTCGGTGAAACCTTGATATAAAAATTTTGGGCGGAATGCCACACTTCCTCTGCCTAATATATTGAGTAGAGAAAGAAGCAAAGTTGATGTTTTCCTAGTGAAAGAAGACCTACAAGTTGTATGTAAATATCTTGTCAGCTGCAGAAGCTCCAAAGAATTTTGGAAATTCCAGTTTTAAAAATGAATCACAGAGCAACAGTTCCATAACTTTATGTGTTTGACTGTTAAAATATTTTAAATATAACGTATCAGTTTTATAATTGCAAAGACTTATTTTACCAGCATTCAATTTAAATAATACACCAAAATTATTATACAAGAAACGACTTCATTACTTACAGCATAGTAAGTCGCCAAAAAAAAGGTGCGTGTCTCATTGTATATGAGAAGCCCTAGTGGCATACCAGCAAACATATGAGTCACTTGGAGAATTTAATGTCATATGGACACGTTGGCCATAGTAGCTAGGTGATTTAGAACAACCGCACGGAGAGCGGGAGATCCGTGGTTCAAATCCCAACCATGTCATTGAATTTTTCAGTGTGGGGAAGGGGATCCGTCCACTTCAGCTGCCGTGGTGCGAGCGCTGCGGACCCTTAACACCCTTAGCCGAACTGTCGAGCCCCTCCCGATGGGGAGCTGTTCAGATTGGGTTGGACTCGAGGGGACAGTGTGTTCCCGACACCCGTGGGAGATCGGGTACCTCCGGCTAGAAGGTTGCCTAAAATGTCCCGGGTACTAGCCTGCAGAGCTAGTAAGGTTAGCTTTTACTAGGTCGTGCGCGGGTGCAGGTATGACCCTTCCACTGGCCTCTCGCTACTGGTTCCCCCCTTTGCTTGACGGATCGCTAGCAACCGCCCAAAGCGAGGTGGAACGGCCACTGCCCCCCTTCATCGGAGGGACTCCCGCCACCAGAGAAATCAGTAGAGACCAACTGCACCGTCTTACACAACGACACACAAGCTCGCGCAAATGAATCCATCTTTTATACCGCACGGATAGGTAGGATAGGTACCGTGGTGTGTTACCCTCTGCCCGGGAGAACCCGGGTGACCTGCTAGATCACCAGTAGACCCCACCGAGGGCATTCGGATGTTTTCCCTGCGGGATTGATGCGCGTAAGTCGCGTATCCACTTGCATCCCGTCTTGACGTTGTCGATGGGAGGGCCTTTTGGATAACTAGGTATTGCTCTATGGAAAGAGCCCCGGAGTTTCCATCACTCCCGGGTTGAAGGAGACCAGGGTCTTTGGATTTCTGGGTAGATTCTCTTAACTGTGTCTCTACTCATCCATACCTTAGCCTGCACACGACTAGTGTGGAAGAAATTATTTCCGTAAAATGTTTTCATATTAAACCTAATATTTATAATCGATTAATGCAACTATAAGGATATTTTAAGTCTAGTTATTTTTGTAACATGTTGAAGAGCTAAATTTGTCAAACTCGGTGTTCCCTTCTTGCCAATATAATAAAGTAAATCATTACCAAAGATACGATCACACAATTTACATGTTAAAGAACGGAAACGTTATCTCATAATGATTTCATGGTCACCAAGCCCAGATTTTGAAATATGGTCACTTCTATACCTCCTAGGTCTCACTATGAATGAAAATTTGGTCATATCGAAAATATACAAGTGCTTGAACCCCGGTGAAGTAACCAGCAATAATATAATTTAATATCCACAGTGTCACGAGTTAAATCTTTACGCTATTTGCAATGTTATGAAAGGTTAAAATTTGAGTAAATGTTTAATATCCATAATGTAACATTAAAATCAGATTAAACTATTCACATATACTATATTCGAATCAAGTTTTCTCTTGTTTTATAAGAAGCGAAGTAGGCTGGCTCCGTAGCTCTGTAGGTGGAGCACTTGCCTGCCGTGCTAGGCTAGGTTTCGATTCTCGGCTGGGGGTGGGAATTTTTCTCCGTCTAAGCTGACTCCTCAACTTCCCCAAAGTCTGGAAGTATGAATGAGAGTGTGAATGTGTGCGTGACCTAATGATACAGTGCAACCAGTACGAGTTAATACTATCGATATGTTCCAAAGGAGAACGGCCACCGATATGACCACTGCAGTTAAAGGAGGAATATAAATGCAACAAAATAGTGAAATACTACTCAGATGAAAGTGGCATAACATCGGATTTTAAATACTGAATAAATATAAAGGGGTGCAAGAAGTTATAAGCATTAAAGGCAGGATGAAAGAAAAAAAAGCTATCACTGGAATAAAATCAGGGAGGTCGCTGATAACAAACTATCCTGGTAAAGTTTTTGTGTTTGATATTGCACCCATTTTGGTTTTAATTTGCTTTCAGTAACCCTTAGTCTCTTTTTTTGCAGTCCTCAAGGGAGGCCTACGTTCAGTGCTCTTGAAGAACGTACTGTGCGGTTCTTACCCACTTTATAATTCAGATTAGAGACGTCTAGCTCTTTTTCTAAAAGCTAAGGCTCGTAACCTGTCTTTATTATTATCAAATGAAGTAAGATACATCACCCTTCGTGTTTTGAATGGGATGCACGTAAAGTGAACGCGGGAGGCATTCTAGCAGCACAATTTTGACATAACGCAAGTGAATTACCTACTTAACTTACTACTTTAAGAATCTACCGTTCACGTTATCACTGCGCTCGATAGCGTGCCTCTACTGCAGTTCTTGTAGTTATGGATGCGGAGTAGAAACATGCAAACCAGATATCTAAATCCTTTTCAGAGCTCGGCTTTTCCGGCTTCTCCTCATGTAAGGTTTTTCGCACTTTCTGCTAGCTAAGTTTTGCTCGGTGGGTTTGCTCCCTGCTCATGTAGAGTGTTTAGGTTCTGTTTAATCATTTACACGAAATCAAAAGAGTGTGAAAGCTAATCTGTATACGACGACTGTTCATTAAATAACGATCACAACTTTTTTTGACAACGTACCTTTACCCATCCTCATAATTTTTATGGTCCTTCTCAAAATAGTCTCCCCTGAATGCGATGCACTTGTCCCGGCGTTTCTGCTAGCCTTCATAGACATGCTGGAAACCATTTTTTGAGAGATCCTTCAAAATCGACTCCGCAGCCTTCATCACTGCTTCTGATGATGAATAATGCCTCCCATGAAGGCGTTTCTTCAAGATAGGGAATATAAAAGCTAAATCCGGACCGTAGGAAGGGTGAGGGATGTACTTCACGTAGATTTTTGCAAGATATTCAGCAACAACATTGGCAGCCGCATATTATCTTGGTGCAGCATACAGCCTGCTTCACGGAAATGTGGTCCTTTGCACCTAATATGAACTTGCAATGTTTTCGGGATATCCCCGTAGCATTATACAGTTACTGATATGTGTGCAGGTACAACATGCTGATAAACCATTCCATGAATATCAAAGAATGAGATTATTATATCTTTCCCAGCAGAAGCAGCCACTTTTGCTTTTTGGGGGGATGGTGATGAAGGAGATTTCCACACCAAGCTTTGCTGTTTGTTCTCAGGATCAACATGATGTAGCCAAGTTTCATCAGCAGTATGACAGAGACTCCGGATCTTCCTCTAACATCAACTTTAACTGAATGTTACCTCCATTTCAGCGGTAGGCGATACTGAACATGTCTGAAATTGCCTGGTTCTCACAGATGGGAACCAGGAGTACCAATAATGAAACTATTACGGCGTCTTTGTTTCACATTAAGCTAAAAGAATAATCAGATTGAATTTTATTGCGAAAAATTATGTCCGTAAAGAAATTATGATCATTCTTTATTGAACAGCCGTCGTAGCTTCGTTTTGTGGCGAACGATCGTTTTCTAATTTAAGTACTACAGCAATAAGCACTGCTTTAATGTAGTGATAAGAATTTGGGTTTGTGACACTGGAAACTAGCGTTCGATTCCTCACGGCCAAGGATTTGTGTTTGTTCCTTTGTTTCGTTGAAATTTAATGTATAAAATTTATACATATTAAATCTTTTTATAAACAATGCTTATAGAACGCAGAATAAAAGTTCAAATTATGTTATATTCAGCTTAGATCTCTTTGTAAATTGGTTTCATAAATTTGTATTTTATTTACCTCTGAAAGCACTAATAGCGACAAGTCACTGCCTACTAATGACAACTTATCACTCTGGTGATTCTGGATAGGGTTTTGACGCGATGTATGCCCCTCATGTACCAGCAAACCTCGAGCAGCGGATTCGATATTGGCAAACTCTCGTTATTCTTCGGAAAAAATCGCAAATCCACACGACTCATCTTATCTGTTGCTGCTTAAAGAGCCTAAGACCTTCTGCTGGTCCACATTTATGTCCAAAGTATGGAAAAACTTATTCATGAAGCAGAGATGACCGTGCTTTACGACATATAACGTGAAAGTGATACAATGGAAACACAAACAGCATGGCGATATTCTTATGTGCACGTATTGTGAAAGAAACAAAAGAAAATGCACTTTTATTATTTACTACTATTTTGTTTATTACTTCCATTTGTGTTCATAAACATTTTGTTGTGGCACCGTGAATACAGGAATTTCATATCCGTTAACGATAACCGAATTCTGATACATTTGATCGAAGCTACACCCTTTACTTAAGTCAGTATTAAAGTTCAGTCACTGCGAAATATATACAATTTGTTGTACAAAATTTACGAAGTGCATTCAATGTATATAGCTCTTGTCAAAAATCAATGGCAGCTGTTTCCTCAAGTACGGCCTAAGAATATTGATTATAATTGCAGCGCTTCCTTTCGGTCACTCAAAACTTTGCGGCAACCTCAAGGAATTTGCAAATCATATCGACTGTGTTGTTTGTGATTATTAGTACTGGGCTTTTTCTGTTGTCGTTTCCATTGCTAGTGCACTACTATTATTTGGGTAAAGCATGATGGGATTGGAGATCTCAAGGCAATGTGACGAGAGAAAAATGTAGTAAATTGTATATAATTGCAGTTTATTAGAATATTTACTTTATAGTATCCACCACTACACACACACACACACACACACACACACACACACACACACACACACACACACACACCTTAAATGTCGTTGCTGAACTTCGTTCTCACCTCATGGGTTTAGTTGTGAGACCCATGCGTTCTCAGATCTTGGACTTCATTCTTAGACTGATGCTAAAACTTTGTCTCCCTGCTTGTACCTGCATATGTATCTTTGAAGGGGGTGGGTACAATGATTTCCCTAAGCTTTCGTGCCGTATGTTCCGTTAGGTCTGTCTTATGGAAAGGCTACGGAGCATACTTTGCAAGTAGTAGAAACATTCTTTCAGTAGGACATTTCTCAAATCATATGTTACGGTACTTTACATTCACATGTATTACATTTACAATTATACAACTCCCACATCTTTATACAATTATTATTTATATTACACTTATATATTCATTGAGGTACTTGTAAATGATGCTTCATAATCAATAGATAATTATCGAAAATCCAAAAGCTTCGTTGACAATGAAAGCCAAAGATAGCCAGGAGTATGTCTATACAATGCACCACATTTGACTTAAGAAGCAATAAGGTTGTTTTCTTTACTTAAAATTACGAAGATTGTTTAAAAACATTGCAATGAAAATATTTCTCTTACAATCACACATCTATGCATGTGGATCGATAATATTGTCGCCGAGGCATTATTATACTTTGCCGGCCCGCGCGAGGCAGACACGCTACCAGCTTGTTACGGCATCGGGCGACACCTTGCCTGTGGAGAGGGAGACCCTGCTGCAGTTGACGGGGCGGAGTTCAGTGCATCTGTGTGTGTTCGTCGCGGAGGTAACTGAGGAGGTGATACTGCGACTGCCCTCAGGAGTCACGAGGCGACGGTCGACTGCGGCTGGAAGATCCTGCGGCTCAATGAACAGGAGGTGATACTCCGGCATCCCTAAGAACGCTAGGGTCATCCTGAGGGAAGACATTGTTGTCCCAGCGAGAAGCGAGGTGGTGGTGACGGCGCGACTGGAAGGCCAGCGGACGAAGAACATGATGCTGGACAGGAAGACGCCTGTGCACGAACTTTGTGTAGCCAGGTCATTGTTGCCCTGCCGACAGGAGGTGCCGGTGAGGCTGCTCAATCCAAAAGACACAGCGCGCGGCACAATAATGCTTCGACGAAAATTTGAACGGACCAAAAATGTGTATGTAAACATATGCGAATATGTTTATGATCGACATCTTCTAATGAATTAGGCAAGTTTGAACGATCATTAAAATCGTTTGGTTTTCAGTTCCATATCTTATCATTTGATGTAGGTATCAATTTGTTACTCAGCAGTTCCGAAACTTTGACACAGCGGTGTAATTTTTTGTAGATCTGCAGAAACTTCTAAATGCATCCACTTGCAGGAACTTAAAAGTGGATAAATTAAATTATAAATGATAATTAAGGGTTACATTTGTATAACTTATTATGGATTATTATATTTTCAACATTTATTCTTTTCAGAGATAGTAGATAGGAGGAGAAAAACTGAAAATGAGGAAAATCGCTAACATCATTTTCCAGAAAATGAAACAACTGAATCTGTAGACCTTGAAGATTTCTTTGTATGCTATGATAAATGTCCATTCCCGTCTACGCCTCCTATCCATCTTCTGCTGCCTCTCCAGAGACAAAAAGAATTGTAAAGAAAAGTGTTGAACAAATACTTGTAACAGTTCTGGAATCACTCGCCAGAAATAAAAGCCCAGAAGATGAAGACATATCTTTCATATTTATCATCGTGTCTTCTTTAAAAGCAGTTAGACCACAACAAAAGCTTAATTTCTGCATTCAAGTAATGACACTTCTAAAGCTAAATCAGGTTTCAAATGAAGCTCTCAGCAGCAAGCAGAGTTGTAAAATCCAAAATTATCCATACCTACATTCCTGTAACGTTGGCTAACGGGAATACAATATTAGGATATCAACATTTGTCTCTTCGTATTACATAAACTTAAAACCAGCTAAATAAGTGCAATATCTAAGCGAACCTCATTAAGACATATGACTGTGTAACGTTCTTTACTTAATGAAGTAAAATAACTTCCCTGAAACAGTATAAAGTTACACTTCTCCTTCCTTCCTTCCGAGGTGAGTTCCTATCTTTTCTCAAGAGTGGGACCAAATAGGAACTTCTCTTAAAAAAAAAAAAAAAAAAAAAAAAAAAAAAAAAAAAACCACACACGTTTGACACTGTGAAAGAGTGGCAGAGATGGCAGCACTGTACAGTGCAAAGAACTTAGTGGCTGCGACGAATTTTTAATACTTAAAATGGCGACGCTTTCATTGCAGTACAACGCGTAAGCATTCTTTTTTTTCCATTTTCCTGGTGTGACACCTATTGAAATTCATCACCAGTTGAGTGAGGCATGTGGTAATTGTACCATGGATGTGTTTAATGTGTATTTCTGGGTGCGACAGTTCTATGAAGGCAGAACATCGTGTAACAACAAACTAAGGCAGTCACGACCTCGCATCAGGCGCTCTGACTACATGATCCAGTTACTGGAGAACGTTGCTTTGGAGGATCGCCGATTGGAAATTTTCAGATCTACATGCAGGACTGGATGCGCAGATCTCACGGAAATGGCAATTTTGGAGGCGATGTCTGCAACAGTCTTGGTTTGTTGTCACACGATTCTCAGCCTTCATTGAACTGTCGCACACAGGAACGCACATTAGGAACATCCATGGTACCATCACCACATGCCTCACTCAACTGTCGATGAATTTCAATAGGTGTCACACCACGAAAATGGAGAAAACGAATGACTACACGCTGTGGTTGCAATGTAAACGTTGCCATTTTAAGCATCAAAGCAGTCATTACTCTCGTCGCTGCCATTAGAGTTCTATGCACCGTACAGTGCTTCCATCTCTGTCACTAATTCACAAAGAGTCCACATGTATTTTATGTCGGATAAATACTGGTGTTGTGAAGGTTGGATAAACAATGAAACTGATATTTAAGTTCACTATATTTTAAGTTTGTGTAAAAAGACATTGTATTTTCATCATCCCCAAATATTACATGACTAACAGTGTCTTTATATTTTGAATTTTCTGATCATTCGGAACCAATAATTTGTATATTCTAATTTTATGTAATGATTAAAGATATGTAACCGTTGTTTTGAATTTACACTCGAAAGGAAAAAATTAAATGTTTATTGGTTTTCTAATGTCATTTAAAACTTAAAAATATTTGAAGCATGTTTGAAAATTCTTTAATATTTAAATAAAATTTAGGAAATTAAATTGTAAATAAAAATATTAGTGTATATAGGTTTGCTACGAGTGCCGTACATAAAAAGAAGCTTGTTCGTCGAAGAAGCTGGACGCTCATATATGTCAGACGTGTGCACATTACAGCTTTTAACCATCTGACCAGCAAACTTTAGCCATGAAGCCCACAACTCTTAACCCTAGAAGCCTCAGATCACACCTCAATACGTAACCTCTATATCCTGCACTCTTAAACCCTGGATTGAGAGATCTAACCTCGAATCCATATGACCTAACCACTAAACCTACAGCCTTTAACCTCCAGATCTGCGAACTTAAGCTACGAGACCTACACGCTCTAAACCCCAAGGCCCGAAGATGGTACCTCAAGACTTCAACACGTGACCAAAAGAGATGGGCATCTTAACCAATATACATAGCCTATCAGATTAGAAGACTTTATTACGAATCCTAAGATATAAGCATAAGACCTCAAAACCTAACAAGATGAAATAGTTCATGAAAGCGAAAATAAACAAGAATCCCTAGCAACAAAAAGACCTCAATCTTTACAAAAACAGAAGCGGATGCACAAAGAGTTAAATTTACTATATAAAGATCTCTAATCAGCATACATACCTCTGGCAGTGACAAAGATACTTCTAGCAGCTCTAACATAAACATGCCTAAAGGATTTTACGCCATACATACAAGTGTTAGTATGATACAAATAGTTGAGCTTAAAAGATATTGGTTAGATAGAGGAGAAAAGAAACATGCGTAGGATAGGTTGAGGAGTAAAGAATAGAGCAGCTTAAGAAAAGAGAACGGATGCCATTAGCAAAAACAACTAGGTTAAAGAATGCAAGGCATAGGAGTATATTAGGTTAGGTTAAAGTGGCAGAATAGAGAAACTTCAGGAAAGAGAACTGCTGAGATAGGTTAGGTTATGTTAAAGAATAATGAAAGAAGGCGAAAAAGGGGTATATAAAGTTAGGTTACAGTGATAGAATAGAATACCCTAAGAAGAAAAAAGAGAACTGTCAGGTTAGGTTAGGTTAGGTCAGTTTATAATAGGGTTAAATAATAAAGCATAATAGATGGAATTGCCTTAGGATTAACAACCTTCAGTCGCAGGATTAGTAACCTGAACTTCAAGATCGTAGGACTATACCTTAACCCATAAAACATAACCCTAAGATCCCCTAGCCTTTAGCCTCCTCACCAACAGCCTCTACCTGTGAAAACCTGCAACTCATAACTCTCGAGCTTCCAAATCATACCTCGAAACACACCTTCTAAATCCTACAGCCTTTAACGCTCTGACCAACAGTTTTCCCTATGAAAACCTGCTACTCTTAACCCTAGAGCCTCCAGATCATACCTCAAGACCTAACCTCTAAATCCTTCGGCTTTTAGCCTTCTGGCCTTAAGCTATGTAACCCACAGCTCTTAGCTCTACAGCCCCCTGATCATACCTCAAGACCTAACCTCTAAATCCTATATCTTTCAACCTCCTAGCCACAGCCTTTAGCTGTGAAAGCTACAGCTCTTGGCTATGCAGCCCTCCCCCAGATCATACCTCAATACATACCCTCTAAATCCTACAGCTTTTAACTTCTGACCAGCAGCCTTTCCTATGAAAACTCTGCAACTCTTAAGCGTAGAGCCCCACAGATCATACATTCCTCGTGACCTATCATCATGATTTATAGCAAATTAAGAGGACTGACTAACCTCATAAACACTGTCTAAACCCACTAAATATACACATTGCGCATGGCAGCTATCTGGCTCTTTTGGGTCTGGCCTGGAACACTCCTTTCTATCCTACTGCTGTACTTTGAACGCACCTGGTAGCTTAAATATTCCCCTGAACAAACTCTGTACACGTTTATAATGTAGACAATTACTACAGTACAATATTTTAAGTAGAGCAATTTGTCCTTCAAATTAAGAATATTTCATATGATAAGAAAATATTAAGACAATTTTTCCTCAATATCTCATTTTATGTGCAAATACGCATTTTTCTGAGAACTAGTCATCATTGAAGAACGAAAATTTTATACACTTCGTTTTCTATATAAATGTCTTTTTTAAAACAAAACTTAAGGAATTTTAAAACTTTTTAAGGATTTTGAGAAGTTGAAAACCTATTACAAAATTGGTCAGAAATACCACGTTATTTTATCATGCCAGTGCATTTTGTTAAAATATACAAATAGTATATTTTAATCATCTACTTCCCAGAACAATAAAACAAATCCAGAATATGAATAAATATTCTGAGCTCTTTATTGCAAACAGTTTCCAAACAAAACTTATTTAGTTTTTGGAAGTCTCCTGTAAATGTTTTCTTTGTACTTCTTTATATAATGTGCTTCTAAAGTGAACAAATGATCCAGCAAATGCTTCTCATTATTGCTCTCTTTCGCTTTTTTCCCTCCTACTTCTCTTAAATAGGGCAGAAAAAAACAATGCAACAACATCTTCTATCTCTATTTTACGACAGTGCTTCCTATTTCCTGAGCTGTACACATTTCAAAAGCATACATATTACGCATTTAATGCGACACAACTTGCAGTACCATCTTGATTCAGCCTTGTATGGTATAAATCTGTAAGCCATTCAAAATCAAGGTAACCTGCTAAACTACGATATTTCAAACATTATAAAAGCCTTAAGAATTTCGTTAAACTCTAACATGACTGCTGCAAGTACTTTTTACCTGCTTGCTAACAAAATCGGATGAGATGGAAATACACTGCATCGTTGCTAGAGGTTTACTGCTCGATGCAAACGATACCGCGAAACTCGCAGAAAAGAGCACGAGGAAGCTCATAATTGTTGCAATATACCGGGTGTCCATAAATGAATATCGGGGTTTTAACGCTTTATAACATTAATTTTATTAAACTTACAGTAATGAAATATATGTCACATGAAAGAGCAACTCAAACAGTTTTATTCGTTGGCACCAGTGCGCATGTGCGTGAAATGTTTACGCCGCGATCCGCTAGAAAGCGGTAGTAGCAAAGATGGCGACTAGTGAGCAGAAAGCGTTTTGTGTTTTGCAGTTTGCAAAGACCGAATCTGTAGTTACTGTGCAACGTGCGTTCCGCATTAAGTTCGGGTGTGATCCTCCAAGTGACAATAACATCCGTAGATGGTTTCATCAGTTTGAAGATACAGGCTGCCTTTGTAAACGGAAGAGCACGGGACGACCAAGAGTTAGCGAAGAGGATGTTGAGCGAGTGAGAGAGTCGTTCACTCGTAGCCCAAAGAAATCAGTTCGGAAGGCTGGTCGTGAATTAGAAATTGCTAAGTCGACTGTTTGGAAAGTTTTAAGGAAACGATTGCAACTACGTCCTTATCGTTTACAGTTGTTACAGGCTCTAAAGCCTGCAGACCATGGTTTACGTGCCAACTTCGCTAACGTAATGCTGTTTAATGACGATGAAGATTTTCTAGATCATGTTGTTTTCAGTGATGAATCGACCTTTCACCTCAGTGGACATGTTAACACTCATAATGCGCGGATATGGGGCTCAAAAAATCCTCATGAGGTCGTACAAGTGCAACGAGACTCCCCTAAAATCAATGTTTTTTGTGCTGTATCCCGGCGGAAAGTTTACGGACCTTTCTTTTTTGGTGAAGCTACTGTAACTGGTACTTCCTACCTTGATACACTAGAGCAATGGCTCTTCCCTCAGTTGGAACAATATGAACCAGAGAATTTCATTTTCCAGCAAGATGGCGCGCCACCTCACTGGCACAACGCAGTACGCGAATGGTTGAACGTAACTTTACCCGACCGCTGGATTGGCCGCAAGGGACCCAATGACAGAGCTTGCTATGCGTGGCCTCCACGTTCACCCGACCTAACGCCATGCGATTTCTACCTTTGGGGTTTCATCAAGGATCGTGTGTATGTACCTCCATTACCAGCTGACCTCCATGAATTACAAAACAGGATTGAAGCAGCTGTTGCAACAATTACTGAAGACACACTGCTCAACGTCTGGGAAGAACTCAGCTATAGACTTGATGTGTGCCGTGTGACAAATGGTGCTCACATAGAACACTTGTAAGCTCGTATATAAAACTGTTTGAGTTGCTCTTTCATGTGACATATATTTCATTACTGTAAGTTTAATAAAATTAATGTTATAAAGCGTTAAAACCCCGATATTCATTTATGGACACCCTGTACTTAACGATGGAAAATAACGTTAAGGTTCAGTAAGTTTTTGCTTGTAATTTTGCATTCAATTCCAATGTGGTGTACAAAAATGGTCGTTACATCTTAACCACTACTTTAAGAATAAACATGCGAATTAATGGAAATAACCATTTCTTCCACACCGCGTAGAGGAGGGGATCCGTCCCCTTCAGCTGCCATGGTGCCAGCGCTGCGGACACTTAGCACTCGTGGTACCTCTGACGTTACCAGAGGAACCTCGGGCCGAAATGCCGAGCCCCTCCCTGATTGGAAGTTGTGCCGATTGGGTTGGACTCTAGGGGGCAGTGGATCCCGATACCCGTGGGAGATCGGGTACGTCTCCGGACGGGGTTGAGGGAAGCCAAAATATTCCCGCGTACTAGCCTGTATAACTAGTAGAAGGTGTGCTAGATTACCAGGCGGCCCCACCGAGGTCATATTGGTAGCCTTCCCATTTTGGAGTTGGCGCGCGTAAGTGGCGTAACCACTTCCATCCCGTCTTGAGTCTACAGGACCAGGTGGGGGGGGGGCTTGTTAGTCTCTAGGTCTTGCCCTGTTGAAAACCTTCCGGAGGCGCCGGGCGTCCTTTTGGGACAGCTCTGTAACCTTCCACACTAGCCGTGTATAGGCTGAAGTTTGAATGAGTAGAGCCAGACTGAAATATTCAATGCCATAGCCGGTCTTTGAACCACGGATCTCCCGTTCTCCGTGCGGTTGCTCTAACCAACTGAGCTACTATGGCCAACATGGCGACATGGCACTAAATTCTCCAACTGACTCATATGTTTCCTGGTAGACCACTAGAGGTTCTCATATGCTATAAAAGATGCACCTTTTGTGGCGACTTACTATGCTGTAAGTACTTAAGTCGCAGGGCTACATACGGCTAGTGGGAAAAATGATTATTTCCAACAATTTACCTGTAATACATAGTGGTTTATCTATGAAGCCTGGGAATTAACTACACAAGTCAGTTGGAGAATTTAATGTCATGTCGGCACGTTAACTATAGTGCCTCAAGGATTAGACCGGCTGGACGGCAACTAGAAGATCCATTGTTCGAATCCCGGCTATGGCATTGAATTTTGCAGTCTGACTCTATCTTTCCATACTTTAGCCTACACACGGCCAGTGTGAAATAACAATTAATTTCCATTAATTGACCTAATAGTGGTTAGCTATAAAACCCGGGCCTTAAAGTACTTACACGTTGTAAGTCGCCATTAAGGTAGTTGTCTCATGGTTTATGGGAACTCCTAAGACGTTTACCGGGAAAAACGTGAGTCCGCTGGAGAATTTAATGGCATGTTGGCACGTTAGCCATAGTGGCTCAAGGATTAGTGCGGCTGGACGGAAACCAGAAGATCCGTGGTTCAAATCCCGGCTATGGCATGGAATTTTTCAGTCTGACTCTATATTTCCATACTAAATAACGAATTTGTAACTGAAAAGGTGTTGATTTTACAGTAACTGGTTGAAAGTACTGTGCAATTAAGATCACATCGAAATGAGCAACCTTGGTACTGCCCGAGTCATTAGTCAACTTTTTCAAAAGTAACTGCCCATTGCTCCATTACGTGAAACCGAAGCTAGGGTGACTGATAAAGAGCAATGCTTTTGTTTTCGTGACTGGTGCGTCCCAATAATAACTTATGAGGTTCCTGCGCTGCCTAAATCACAAAATGTAATATTTGATGCTGTATAACATTATACCTAACAGCATTTTGAATCTGTGACAGCGAATTTCGGAGTAGTTGAATTATAAACAGCGCAACGGCTATAATTATTCGGTATCCTTTTGAAACATCCTGTATATTCTTCAGGAATTAGTATTACTATTGCTTTTGACTTACGCCTGCACTTCTCAGCTTAAATACAAAAGGAAAATAGTTATTTTACAAAGGGAATGAAACGCAACACTACTTTACTATAGTCAATGATGTTAACCGAGCGGCAACAGGTGCGTTTGTATGTACATTTAACTTCCTGCAAATGTCTAGTGCTGCTTGATTGACATTTAAATTTCATTCTTCCAACTCTTGTCATCGAACTCACCACTGCGTATGGCAGTGAATTGTGTACAAATGCACCGCACAACTACAAACACTGCGTACAAAACTAGTGGTCGTTTAATGGAACACAGCGTAAATACTGCACACAGGACAAAAGTAGACGACTCGGGAACAGGATAATTCTCTCTTTAATAGGGGATGTGTCTCTCGGCATGCGCTGGTGTTGAAACGGAAGATTAGCACAAAAAGTATCATATGTCATAAAAGCAGCAATGTTGCAGAGAAAATGCTGGGTCGTTGTGCCTGTGTGTCAGGCTGGCTAGCGGGCCTGGAAAGGGAAATTAAGTACTTGGGTTGGCAGCCGTCCGGTAATTACTTTGGGAAACTGCGTCACTGAGGCGAAGACGATAAGCGGATTTCACATGGCAAAATTTGAAATTCAATTACAACGTAGCGACACTGTTCGGCGTAAAGATCGTGGCTGTCATTCAACGAGAATGGTTTATCCGGGATATAGAGTATCACAGGCAGACAGAGATTTATACGCTGCATTACAGTTACTTTATTTCCAACAGCGCCCCTATCTATGAACATAGGGAAAAATATGACACAAACATACGTCTCCAAGCTTTAAATAATGTCAACCTGAGGCACTGCAGGCAAACAATCCGAAGTCAATTAACTGAGATTTTATACGGAAATATCTGTGTAACTCTGAAAGTGTTACTTCATCCAATGGAGCAGTCAAGATAATTCGGTGTTGAAATACTTAATCTGTACATATTAAGAGAACAAAGTTAAATTTTAATCACAGATTTTTGTTGCTTAAGCAACTAGATAGTGAGGAAACAGATGTAGCAAATATAAATGCAATTGGAGAAGAACAATGGATTATACATGACAGAGATTTGTGGTATAATAATTCTAGGGAAGAAGAAAATGATGACCTTATATGCGGCAATGTAAATCCAATTACTTTAGAAGAATTAGAAACGACATTAAAACAAATGAAGAATAGGAAGGCCACAGGAGAAGATGGAATAAATGCAGAATTATTGAAATATGGTGGACCAATACTATATCAAAGAATTTTGAATTTAATTAATAGTTGTTGGAATGGATGCCAAATCCCAAGATCCTGGAAACATGCTCGAATTATATCTATTTTTAAGAAAGGTGCTCGAAACAGATGTGAGAATTATAGGGGAATAAGTATTTTAAACACAGGATATAAATTATATGCAAGAATCTTAAGTAAAAGGTTACAAACCATTACAGATGTTCTACTGTTAGAAGAACAAAATGGATTTTAGAAAAGAACGATCCTGTACAAATGCTACCTTTACAGTTAAGCAGATAATAGAAAAAAGAAGAGAATTTAATCTGGAAACACATATAGCTTTTATTGATTAGGAAAAAGCGTTTGATCATGTAGATAGGAAAAATTGTGGGATATCATGACTCGAAGGGGCTTCCCAAATCATCTCATTAACGTTCTAAAATGAATATATCAGGATACAACAATCAGCATACATATTGGAAATGGAATGTATAGCAAATGGATACATACAAATCAAGGTGTAAGACAGGGTTGCAGTTTGTCTCCTATTTTATTCATAATTTATATAGATGATCTGATTAGAGAGTGGATGTTTAAGATTAACGGAGGCATTCATCTTGCACCAAATGTTATTCTTAAGACAATGCTATTTGCGGATAACCAAATAATTATAAGTAAAACTGAAGACGAGCTTCAAAGAGCAGCATATATTTTACAGAAGTTATGTAAGAATTATAATTTCAAAATTTCCACAAATAAAACAAAGCAATGGCGTTTCGAGGTAAAGACACTATTATAACCAAAATAGTAATTGATGATATTATCTTAGAGCAAGTAACGGGTTTTAAATATTTGGGAACATATGTGAGTTATCAATATGAATATGATTTTAAAAATAAATTATCAATGTTTCGACAAATATGCGGCATAATAAATAGAAGCCTAAAAACTAAAACTATAAAAGAAACACGGATGAAATTTTATAAAGTAATGGCTGTGCCTGCTTGTATTTTTGCTTCTGAAACATGGACATTAACAAAAGCAGACAAAAACAAGATACAGGCTGCCGAAATGAGATGTTTAAGAGCAGTAAAGGGATGTACTCTTTTAAATAAAATTCAAAATGAAAAAATAAGAGAAGATTTGGAAATTAGTTCTTTAGAAGAAAAAATAATAAATTATAGAAATGAATGGAGAGAGCATATTGATAGAATGCCGAGGGATAGGATCCCAAGAAGAGTTGTAAACTATAAACCTAGAGGAAAGGGACATCCGGGAAGACCACGAAAACGATGGTCAGACATGTTTTAAGCCGGAACAGGCAGCATTGCCTAGCCCTTGGAGTGAAGAAGAAGAAGAAGTTCAATGCAATCATGTATTAAATCTAATGCACTATTAAACTAATTAGTTATTAAAATAATTACGTATGCAACTCTTTAAAAGTTCTTAAAGTGAGCACTTCATGAAATTATTATAATTCTAAACACAAAACTTTGCTTGATATGACTAAAATGCTATTTAGATTTTTTCATCCACCTCCAACAGCATGTACACTGAAAATTGAAAGCAACTTAATGAAAACTGCGTCATCAAGAACCTTTCAAACTAGCAAACAACATACCCTTCCCAAAAAAGAGCAAAAAACAAGAAAGAAATATTTACTGACATTTCGCACATTCAACTAAACAGTTGCGGGCAATAAAACTCAAACACCTAATATGAAAAATAAAGAATGAAATATAACAGATTAACAGATAATGCTGTTAAGAAGATAAATAAATAAATGATGAAATAAACAAAGAAATATAGAAAGAGAACCGTTGGATGAAACTAATTTGATTTACTGCTGAGCAAAGATTTTCATACAATCTTATTTAAACGTTTAAATTCTACTATTTTCTTCCAATAGGTTGCTAAGATTTCTGCTGTTCAAAATTTGAGTTTTCTTTCCGTTGAGCAAGATTTCACCAAAAAGACCCTTTGCTGCAACATTGAACTCGGGCTGATACAAAGACATTTTCCTCTCTAGCATTCGTGGACAGTGCTAATCAGGGAACAACAAAGCATAAAATCTCCAATTACTTGAAACTTGGGAGGATTCTTTCCTTCTCAAATTTGCTAAGCCCTGAACATGTTTATATGTATACATATGTAAAATTAAATAAACAATTAAAACCATATAATAAAAAATATTTTCGATTTGGACGGAAGCTCCCTTCTCATGTTAGGTACGCTTAGTTAATTTTGAAAAAAAAAAAAAAAGCTTCTTCAAGAAATAGAAAGTAGTTTTAAATTGCACATTTTCTGCTACTTTTGTGGCTCACAAGTAGAAACGGCATTACAATTTTCCAAATAAAAGTAAAGTAGCTCACCACTTTCCTATCACCGATACGATCTCCAGCATTTGGTGCAACTGAAACGGAACTGAAATTTTGAACGTATAGACGTAAACTGACACTAGTTTTTAGTCACAATGGAAGTCATATGCTGTGGGCAACAGTTGGTATGTGCGCGATTTCAGGATCCCAAATAGATTAATGAACAAGGAGGTACCGTTCAAAAATATCTGTTATTTGTGAGAAAGTAAACGAATCATCTGCAAAAGTAAAACACCGTATTATTTATCTTTATTCTTTGTTTAAATACAAAAGAAAACTAACAGGTAGTTTCACAGACATACATTGATCAGCTACAAAAATTTGGATTACATAAAGGTTATGAAATGTTTTGGTATATCATCACGAGAAGCCTGCCAGTTCTGCAGATGAGCTCTAGGATGTTGAGATGGACATGCTGTAGAAAATACTAAAGTGCAATTACTGAAGCAATTTATTAACCTGTGGCTTGTTTAGTAGGTCAACATAAACCTGAAAATTTAGCCATAAAATGATTCATTTAGCCATAATTCATGATTTGTTTTGTTTCATGTGTTTTATTTTTAATTAAAAATTGACATTCCTGTTTTCAGGGTTTATACTATGTTGCTAGAGCTTACTTTTGAAATTAATTGTAGAAGATTTCAGTAATGTACAATTTAATGAAAGCAATTTAAGCAATTTAATGAAATGTGTTCTCTAAAGGTTATGTTTTCTTACCGCGTACAATTTTATGAAAACGTTCCTCGATTTACTGCTTTTATTATGACCCAGAAGAATGATTAATTTTCTGAAGAATATTTTACATAAAATTCAACATTGAATATTAGAAATAATTCAACTTAAGTTTATGTAAATTAAAAATTTTAAAATTTCAACTTTCACCTAGTTCAAGAGCTGGTATACAAAAAATAAGTGGAAGGCGTTGGCTAGAGGATTTTACTACTAAACAGGAAAGGTAGATAGATATGACTAGAAAGAGAGGGTGGATCAATATAGACAATAGCCTAAGAAAGGAAGAAGGTAAAGAGAGAGAGGCTGCTGCTGTTTGACCCTATAAGCGCCTTCCCAAACTCCATTGAAGGTGTTCATTAAAACCTAATGCATGTCTCTGTGTAAGACCCATAAATATTTCAGCTATACACCAGTCTCTCCTGACTTGCAGGTAGAACGTTGTGTCACTAAGATTCTCCTTTCTTGTTGAAGTCCAGTATTAATATAATTTAAATTTACTTATCCTTTGACTCGTACATTCACACTGAGTCATGAAAAACCCGACGAAAGATATGTGATACTCTATGTATTAAAATAATACAAAAAGACTTCCTTTTTCGCACATAAACATACATGACCTAAATGCAGGCTGTTTTTGTCGGCAATGTATGTAGGTCTCTCACCCAGAAGGCTCTCTAGTTAGCACCAGGTACAGAAATAATGAGGGAGGTAAAGGATTTGAATTCCTAAAGGTGCTGACGTGGGATTTCATAAGAGACTGACATTTCGGTTGTTATTTGGGAAAGGTTGCAAGCTAAAGGAATTTTAATTGCATGCAGGAATACCTCCTCCTTCTCCTTCTCCACATCTTCTTCAAACTACTATTGTTCATTTCTTTATTGCTTTCAAATATTATTCTCACGAAAGTTCATGTTTCTATCCTCTTCATTTTAATGATAAAAAGATTTACTGAAACAGTCTGATAGCACATTGCTCGAAGCTACAAGGAAAAAAAGGTTCATTACATCTATTTTCCCCATAATTCCTATTCAGTGTATTGCTTACGGGGTTGACACCCCAGGGTTCTTGACGCTGCATTAGAAAGAAATAGGATGCTCTCTGCGATCCTCGTCTGGTGGCCTCATTTTTCGGAATCCACTACCTGCATATGAAGTCTCTCGAGGCGCAAAGGGTGCTTGTTATAGTAAACGCCGTCTGGGAGCTACAATATGGAACTGTTAGGCACCCTGCCCTCTGCTCTGTCGTGATTCCTGGCTGCATCACACTCTGTCTCCCCTCCTCTCCCATCCCTCCTTCCTCTAGAGGGGAACAGGTACAAAATACCTCATGGACAGCAGGTACCTATGGCACCATTTGATATCCTTTGCCTAATCTTTCTTTACTCTAATAGTCTCCATGGAAACACAATTGACAGAAGAATTATGAAAAGTGCAAGTTAACCATGTTCATTAAAGATTATTCAGAAAGGATTGAACTGTAGGCAACTCTAACAGACATAAACAACATTTATTTTAAAATAAGTACTCAGTAACAGTAATTAAGTCCTGCGCCATGGCGTAGCGGGCTAAGGCAGCATGCCTTGGCTCCCTGCCACGGAAAGTGACCCGGGCTCGATACCATCCATGGAGTGCGGATTTTAAGTCCCGGGTATAGGACCAGTGCCCACTCAGCATCGTGAGGAAAGTGAGGAGCTTACGATAGGTAAGCGGCCGTGGTCATAGAAGTCAACTTTCCAGCTGGGGGATACCACGATGTTGACATCTCCTCCCCATATCGGTTGGATGATCGCCCACTTCTACCTTGCATATTTGGGGGCGAGGCCGGCAGTCGGGTTGGCAGGTCCTGGCCCTACTGAGCTGTGGCACCCTGGATTATGTCATGTTAACAATACTGAAACTATAAAATGGTAGGCACGAAGGAATGCAGCTTAGTGAATAATCCCTATGCTTAGCAAAGCCAATTTTTATTAAACCATTACAGTTTAGAAGCAATAAATAAGCAAAAAGAATTTATGCATCTAACAAGTAAATTACTTTCTTCTTTAAGTATTGAAGTATTGAAGTTCTATGTGTTCTTGGAAAAAGAAAAACTCTTGTTTATAAAACTCTTAAAAGTAATGGATCTAATAGAATGAGTTGTAAAGAGTTTGCAATCCTTGCCTATGGATCCCATATCTCACAAAGTACATTATTCTGGAGAGAATTTTGTTATCAGCAGACTTAAGGATTCGTATACAGCTATTTACATTGCAAACATATTGTAATATAGTGAATGCAAACCAAAGTCACTGATGGTAGGTAAACACGTTCTGTTACCCGCCTTACTTTCAAGAGCTCTCGAGTTCGAGTCTTAGGAAAAGTTATGTATAAGTTGTTTCCGGGGATTTCCCTTATCGCGATAGATGAAATGTCGAATAATTCTAAGTTCTATGAACCTGGGCTCAGTTCAGTACTATTTCCTCATTTCATTCATCCTTCGATATGACTTAAACCTTCGAGGAACTTTTTTAAAGCGTTTTGTTACTTGCGACGTTCTGAAATAAAATCCAGTGTATGTTCCATTTTATTCCTTTACGTTTTAGTTTCCTATTCTTACTTATCCCAGCAATAGGAAAATAAATATCAACTGTATATGAATAATAACCATCATAATTACAAAGTCAATTTATACCACATCTGACTAGATATTCACACTGTGAATAAATATTGCTAAGGAAAAGAAGGCAAATCAATATAATTGACCTCAGTATATCTGAAATATAGCCGGAGAATTTATCGTGTTTCCGTATGGTTTCTCGTGAATGAAATGCAGAATAAAAGTTATGTACAGCTACTTTTGTGTAACTTTCTTTGACCATCTCTGTTTATTTTTATGTAGCTTCTGTAACCTATTCTTAGGAAAGCCCAATTTTTATCCACTCCATGATAAGTCATATAAGCCTCTAGTGAAACAGTTTACACCTTTTGTTGTAAAACAAAACAATAAGCGATTGAAACGTTAGTCTGATGTTTGAATTCCATGTACTGCCTCTGATATTTCATATTATTTACATGAAACCGCAAAAAAACAATCGAATGGTGGCAATGCTTTAAGAAACAAATAATGAAAATTCAAAAGTATAATCGATGTTTCGAGAGTGCGCCACAAATTCAACACACACATTCTACTTGTCATACAAATATTCTAAATACATGTGATATTATAATCAAAGAAGTAAACCCATTTTCGAGAAAGTCTAAATTTGAATATTTCTCCATATAAAGGCTGGTTTGAGGTACAGTACCTTCTAGTAAATCTTAGTGTCTCATTTTTGGGAGATAATCAAATAAAATGTCAAGTTCGGAATTAATGGAATATTTCGCTTTAGAAACATTCCATAAACTGAATGCACACATTCAAGGGCATACCTCCTGTTTTGCTTTTCATTTATTTAGTCGGAGGTATCTGATGTAGCAAACGTATTTTCAGTAACACCTTTTCATTGCATTTTTGCATGGAATGCAATCTAAGATGTTAGGAATTCGATATATGATATATCATTAAAATAAAATAGCGTATACAACTTTATATCAGCATTGCCAGGTATAAAAATATTTAAGTTAAAGTACAAAAGAGTAAATACATTTAAATAACTGATTATCACTAATTAATACTTCATTTTTACATATATTACTAACGAATTATAAGTTAGCTTGGATATGTTGCTAAATATGACTTACTAAAAGTTTCATAAATATTATGGTGTTTACAAAAAGCTGTTAAGAAGCTAAGCAAAGTAGCAACTTGTGGGGTTACTCCTGTAAAATATGCGAATATAATAGGAGCTTTAATCCTCTATTTCAAGTAATGAAATGCATATTTGGTTTGAATAATTCGTTGAGTACAAAATTCGTTTTAATTTTTATTTTATAATAGTTGTTCGGAAAATAAAATTTAGAAAATAATATCTGAGGCGTCACTGCCTTCGAATTTCTGCTGCAGTGTTTACCTGCATATATTTACAATTTGATAAAAAAGTATTGAATATCAGTGAAGAAACTGAAACTAACATTTGTTAATAAATATCTCTGTTTACTTTCTTACATCACAAGACTTACATAATTGGTTATCTAATGTCACAAAATAGTCAACAGACAGCGTGTTCCAAGCAACGCATGTCACATTCCATTTCCTCTTTTTGAAATGCGTGGCGGTAGTTGTAGGTTACTAAGCCACAAAGCTGTTTCCAAACGAAAGGTGTTCACAAAGGGACAGAATTGGAGCCAACTGTAGATAAGTGCGAATAGAAGCGAACGTTTTAGCAGAACGGTCTGTCCTCGACAAAGGCCGGTCCCATTGGACGCGGCCCAAGATGCGACTTTGTTTTTCTTGGCACAGGCGCTCTGAAACTTTCCGACAAATTGTTCCCTTTTGCTGTAACAGACCTTGGCGCCTCGAGTTTACAACCTGTCGTTACCAAAATTGATGATAGCTGCACGCAGTCACAGCAAATAAATTGATCGTATGTGGCATATTTCCGCCACTTGATGTCATATAGTCACACATGGCTGCTGGAGTTGGGCCAATCCCAGTGTTTGATTCTTGCTGCTGGGCAACATAAGCTGCTCATGCAGTTATCTAAATCATAGTCCTTGGACGGGTCAACATATATCCGAACAAATTTCAGAAAGATAAATAAAAGGAACAAGAATAAATGTAACACATAAATTTAATATTCGCCCAGGAGAAGGTTCACTGTCCTAGAAACAAAACAGAGCTGAAGTGAACTCGTGAAGTACTTTCACTCTTTAGCATAAAGGTATCCTGTCTGTGCTTTCAACAATCATTAATTAGCTAACTTAAATTCCATTGTGTTTTATTTTTACATATTAGAATAAAATATGTACAGGGCTATTCAAAACGAAAGGACAGACTTCAAACATTTATTTATTTCTTTCAAAATACAAAATATAGAAAACATGATTCCAACGTACCTACATGGAGAGAGAAAAGTTGACAACTGAAATAGCGCAGGGGTGGAAGTTCCAATCAAAGCCACATTGGCGCTGTTGTTTGTTGTTGTTTGTCTGATGAGAAAAGTTGCGATACCATAAGAGAAATAATTTTGTGTGCTGCGATTGGCAAAACTAGACACCATTATAGAGTTGAACGAGCTTTTCGCCGTCAATTTAATAAACAACCGCCGCGTCATAAGCAGATTTACGAGTTACATAGAAAATTCGTAGAAGATGGTTGCATCTGCAAAAGGAAAGGCACGCACGTCCTCGCAAATTGGACTAGAATGTCCAGCGTATTCGTCCATTATACGAAAGGAGCCCAAAGAAATCCACATCTCTAACAAGCATGGAACTAAACATTCCTCAACCGAAGGTATGGCGAGTTCTGAAACGTCGTCTGCACCTGAAGCCAAACAAACTGCAGTTATTGCAAGCATTGCATCCTGACGATCACAAGAAAAGGTACGAATCATGCATTGGCGTGTTAGATGATATGGAAGAGGACAATTTTTCTGAACGATTAATTTTATCCGATGAATGCAGTTCTCATCCGTCTGGTAAAACTAATTAACAATTTGGGCAAGTGAAAATCCTAGGGCAGTTATTCAACATGAAAGACATTCAACAAAAGTGAACGTCTTTTTTGCGATATCTGTAACTTGATATAGACCTTTCTTCTCGGAGAAAACTGTGACAGGACTAAACTATGTAGACATGCTTGAAAACTTGCTATTTATCCAACTTGAAGAAGATTCAGAAGAAGATTCAAGATGGAGCTCCACCTCAATTCTTTTATTACGTCCAACGATGCTTCAATTTTCAGAAAGTTAGATTGGAAGAGGAGGAGCAGAAGGTCAACTTTATCGTCGGTGGCCTCCCAGGTCTTCAGATCTCACTCCGTGTAATTTTTATTGTATGGAGTTACGCAAAAGACCGTGTTTTTATCCCTCCTATTCCTGACAATCTTGAAGATCCACGATATTGAATTGTTGAAGCTGTGAGTTCGATAACTGGAGACAGCTGATTCGCGTGTGGCAGAAAATGCAGTACAGTTTTAACATTTGTCGTGTAACACACGATGCTCATATTTTATGCATAATATAAAATTGTAAACCTTTTTCTTTCTTTCTCGTTGGAATCATGCTTCTATCATCTTCCATGTAGTTTGGAAGAAAGAAATGTTTGAAATCTGTTCTGTCTTCCTAAATAGCCTTGTATTTATTCAATTTAGTTTGAAAACAAGTAGAGTTTTCAGTTTTGTGATCATAAATGCTATAAAATCAAGTAAACCTTAGCAACTGGAAGTCATGAAGTTATATGTTACAATATATGCATTACCCATTTTATATTCCTAAAATAAAACAATTAAAATGATTTTTGATTAATTAGAGCCAACTGAAAAATTCAATGCCATGGCCGGGATTTGAACCACGGATCTACTGGTTTCCGTCCAGTCGCTCTGACCCTTGAGCTACCATGGTCAACGTGCCTTCCTGACATTAAATTCTCCAATTGACTTATTATATTTCCCGGTGGGCCACTTAAGATTCTCATATTTGAGACAACTACTTGTGGCGACTTACTATTGTAAGTACTTAATTACCAGGATTTTTATCGTACATTATTTTTTAATGTAAATTTATATTGAGGAATTAATCCTTAAAGAATTAATCCTTTTAAATACATTACTGCGGTATATGGGTGATTTTTGATTAATTAGAGCCAACTGAAAAATTCAATGCCATGGCCGGGAATTTTTCAGTTGGCTCTAATTAATCAAAAATCACCCATATACCGGAGTAATGTATTTAAAAGGATTAATTCTAAAGGATTAATTCCTCAATATAAATTTACATTAAAAATTAAAATGATATTATATAATGGTAATATACTCATATAAAACAAATCAAAATGTCAGTGATTTGAACCTTTGTAGGTATAGCTGTTCCATGCTTGTACATAACCGCTTCGCTGTCAATGCACATTTAGTAACTCAGACACAATTACGAGAGGATTCAGTAGGACCAACATAAAGACACGCGTTCCGAGACATAAACCGACGTGGAAACGATGTGGACTTACGTTTAGAAAAATAAACGCTGCCAGAGTCTGCTAATTTGTCTCTTTTGTGTCAAATGGTGGCATACCTTTCACACCAAGTTACAATTATAGTAAAAATTTTAATGCAGCACTATTGATATAAGGTTTATTTTGGATCTATATGGAATCTTTAAGGTGTCCCACACCCAAGAAGATTATTTCTACATCGATATCTCTCAATTCTGCTTCACGGGTGGCGAGACCGTTGGGTAGAAACCATCACGTAAAGGTGGAAGTGTGGATTCTTGCACGTAAATAATAAGGACTACAAGACGATCCTAACTGCGGAACCTTGTACTATGTGCTTCGTTATGAGCCTAACAGTGGCACATGTAGCACTTCGGAATAATACGTCTTATAGTCTCTTTAGCTATTTGGTTTTCTGAACCTAACATGGCATATGTTAATAATTTTCTTGCATTATTAACGTATTACAGTTCGTGAGTATCAAACTTATCAGTGATTTGAAATAAAATGTCAGCTATTATGCATGTATATGCAAAAACCTATAATTAAACGAGAGACTGAAATCAGTCATATTTCCCCTCCATTTATATTGGGCTACCCGCGATAAACCACACTGGCCAATACGTAAAGCGACAGTTATCATTGATGTCTTTAATTGTTGTGCATCTAGAAGTGCACAAAAGACATACAAAGCTTAATGAATTTTATAGTCTATGTGCAGTTAATTCAAGACGTATATTGTACTCGTCATATTAATTAATTTAATATGACATTTTAATCAAAATAGCTTTAGATCCCTTTAACAGATTAAAACAAAACAATTACGTAAGGTTACTTTAGTTTGTGAGAATTTTATTAAATACTTTAAGAGACTTTGTATTAACAAAGCATCCGTTTTCCTAATACTTCATTTTCAATATATATTTCAATATATTCTTCTATTTAATTTTTCGATGTAATACAGGAGTTTCCCCGTATCACAGATAAATTATAGAGAAAGTGGAAAGAGACGTCGTCCTTTATCCATTTGAAGGAATGTAAAATACGAGGACCAGATTCTCTATCGTGTACTTCACTAAATATTTTTTTCCAGAAGCACTTAATTCCATATATTTTCTATCCAATCTTGGCAAACATAATTCCTGTAGCTGAGTGAAAGTAAATGTTTTAAATCTTTAATTGTTGGAAATTAATTGTTCTTTCACACTAGCCGTGTGTAGGACGCACTATGAAAGGGTAGAGCCAGACTGAAAAATTCAATGCCATAGCCGGGATTAGTACCACGGATTTTCTGGTCTCCATCCAGTTGTTCTAAACCATTGAACTACTATGGCCAATGTGCCAACATGACATTAAATTCTCCAACTGACTCGTGTTTCTCCCGGTAAACCACTAGGAGGTCTCATATGCACACGAGACAACTACCTAAATGACGACTTACTATGCTGTAAGTACTTTAAGGCCCGGGCTTTATAGTTGGGACCACTATTAGGTACAATTAATGGAAATTTGTTGTTGTTTCACACTAGCAGTGTGTAGGAGGCACTATGAAAGGGCGCAGTCAGACTGAAAAGTTCAATGCTATAGTCGGGATTTGAACCACGGATCTTTTGGTCTCCATCCAACTGATCTAAACCATTGAGCTACTATGGCCAACTGGTCATTAAACTGTCCAACTGACTCCTGTTACTTATATCTTTACAATGGAATCCCCATCTGATCGAAGAAGGTGTTCAGTTTCGAGAGTACCTTCAAACAATCTTGGATTTGCTTATCTACACATAATCATAAGAATTTATCTTCACAATATTTCATCCGTAATAGACACTTCAATTTTAATTACATAAATTAGACCTGCACATGACATATTCGGGTTAATTCTAATTGTAACTATTTAATTAAATTTAAACCAAACTAATTAATTAAATATTTTCTTAAAATATTAGTTTGGGAAGTAAGTGATATGATCTTCCTTCTTTTTAAGCTTTAAAAGCAGAACAGATGCTCTTTGATAATGGAAATTCCATTTAAATTTATTATTTAGTTTCATTGGAAAAGCGATTATTTCGTTTTAAAGAAATACCACAGCGGCAGTGGCGGTGGTGTTGGTTGTTCTGTCCGAAGCCTTCTGGCAAATCTCATTGTTCCAATACACAGAGCTTGGCAAGATGATATTGTATTGGGAATAGAACCGGGTCCTTCTACACAGTAGCCAAGAGCGCTGGGCACCATGGGGAGAACCACATTGGTATACTGAATGCTGATCCGTATTTCAGCCAGAGACGTTAAATTGTGATGCATCGCGCAGTAGAGCTGTTTACCTGTTCCGGTCTTACATGCTTTTATTGCATCAATTACTAAATAAATATAATGTATCTGTTTCTATTTATAAAACATTTCCTTGTGTTTAGCATGTGTATCCCAATTTCCGTAAATATAGATATGCACCTTCTCATGTTGATGGTTTTCATCAAATTTAGCTAATTTCGAAACTTCCACTATTGCAAAAATGACTGCAATGATAATAGTTTGCATCCAAGTTTAAGAAAGCAATAAAGAAATAGGAAGCTATGTGCCGCTAATGCATTCCAGAAAATAACGTGGCACATTGTCTTACATTTCTGGAGTCTTCACAGCAGAAAAATATCACATTAATATACTTTACATAAAATTATAATTCTTCTTTAATAAATCTAAATAAAATAATTAAGTGAATTAATATGATTAGGAATTTTCATAGTAACAGTGAACAATTTTTAATAAAAATGAACGCAAAGTTTAAAGAACTTGACATGTACAGATGTCGTACTTAGTTTATGTGGCTATGTAAACAAAATGGAGGAAATGTATTACCACGCCAGCGACATGATTGGAGGTAATATTTGCGCCATTTTATCCAACAAGTTACAAACATGTGAGCTGACAAAGAGCTTCTATGTAGTTTTGCTTTGACGTTTTCGATGTTTGAATGGCTTATGTGGTAGAACTTTTAAGTTGAGATTAAATGCAAAGGTTGGTATACTAAGTAATATATTTGTCTTTTTAAGATTGAAAAATTTGCTGAATGCTTACAGTAATTATTTAAATATTTGATATCTTCACATGATCCTCATTTATAAACTAAAGGTTAGGCATGGGTTCTCCTGCGAAATAATATTGCAGAATAACTGCCTGCAGTCACATTGGCAATGATTTGAATGTGCTACTAGCATGCAAAAAAAAAGTAGCTTATTGGAATATGACTACTGACGTATTTCTTAAACGACTTCCACATCCTCATTTTCTTCTGACAGTTCCTGCACCACAACAACATGGTCTCACGCTCAATAAACATATTTTTAAAGTTTATGTTCACAAATTAAGCCCTCCCGCTTGATTAACTGAGGCTTATATTAGCTTTTGGATACTCAAGTTAAGCCACCTATATCATTAAGTGTTATAGCTCTATCACTGTTGTACATAAAACTTGATTGGAACCCATATCAATACCATTGAATAAATTCTCCCCTTCTCGATGAGATCCTGCTTCTCCGCATTGTCAACTACCTAAAAATTAACATTATCTCCCTTTCACTTCAAATACCACTAATTATTAAAACACTCTCTGATTCAATCCCTTCAAAATTATGCATCTGTAGAGTAAGCATGTTTTAAAGGATAAACAAATGACACTCAAATTACAGAAAATTAAAGAAAAGAAAGTTTCATTTTTATATCATGGTTTAACTGGAATGGTTGTTACGGACGACGAATAAATTAAATGGAAGAAACAACACTCAGAGGAGATCAGGATCCATATATTTTAATGTGAGCCGAGATTAACGATTTCCAAACAAGAGGAAACCTTTGGAAAAGCCTTTATCATTAACGGAGTTTCAAACACTATGTCTACACTTTGAGCTAAACTTGCGTTTTCTTGATTCAGTAACAATTAATGTCAAAAGAAGTATCTGGCTGAAGAACTTTTTGAAAAGTTCTTAAGGGGAGTCATAAAGGCCTCATATGATACATTTTGACTTTAAGTTTTTTGCATGTTATGGCGACATAGGTTTTATTACAATAGACCAATATTTAATATTTTAAATTAATTTATATGCATATAACTGCATTATTTTAAATTTTTAAACCCTGGTAAGGTTTTATAGAACAAAGTATAACTCCAGAACTATTTGGTCTAGAAGACTGTGGTTTATCTTGTATTTTAGGGGAAATTCTGATTAATATCTTGGCTAATCTGGAATTCAATATAGCATGAGGGTTTTGTGGTTAAACTTTGTTTAACTGTATAAAAAAGTGAAAAAAACTTGGATATTTGTATATTTTTATATTGTGATCAGCTTTTATGTTGTTTACACAATGGCAAAGTGTAAATGCTTGTTAAGAAAGATAAAAAACAAAGACAATCAACGTTATAGAATATCCTGTGATAGAAGAAGACGTAACTGCACAGCAATGTGAAAATTTAATATTGAACAATCATGTTGAGAATTTTGAAACTCCAGCCAATACTTCTAAAAGGAAACTACACAGAAAATAAGTATAGCAACATTAATGAAAATGAAACAAATGTGAACATATTAGTTAATTTTAACATGTTAAGTTTTTAGTGACTTTGTCAGTTGTAATGATTATGGGGATGAACTGAACCTGCATAAAATGTTTCCCAAAGAAATGGCATAGTAAATAACATCACAGTAAAAGCCCACAAATTGTGAGATCATGAAGAATTTTTAAACATCAGAGAAAAAGAAAAAAAAAAACAAGCTGTTTTGAAAATAATTTGAGGTTATTTTATGGACTTTGATGTATTGGAAAGGGATTTTAAGCTGGAAAGGTATTTTGTGGTATGCTAAATCTCCCCAACACATCAACTAACATTTGTTACACATCAATAGTGCGAACAAGTATGAAAAGGATAGCTGAAGAAAATGATGATAATACTGACTTAGCTATATATTTTGATAGATCTTGGAACAAAAGAAGCTTTCAGTCAAAACTTTATGTCCATCAATTTTAGTTTTACTTCAATATCAATTTTCTCAAAACTAAATTTTTCAATATAAAAACCTAGTTTTCTCATAAACCATTAGTAATATCTCCATACAAATTTTATGACAATTTAAATTTCGCAGTGATGTGGATTCTCAGAGAGCAAAATTTTTCAAATGTATTATTTAAAAAAATAAAAAGTTAATTTTTAACGAAAAAATTAGAACTGCAGTAAAAATTATAAAATATGTACTACTTTAGATTTTTCTACAAATGGGGATCAGTATATTTAGGAAGGACCAGTACATATACTGCAAAAATTTGGATTTCCACACCCTAGATCTATACATCGTGAGTAAATGGGACATTAATATTCCTAGTTTGATATTAGTAATATAGGACTTTACGACTCCCCTTAATGTGCATTAATCGAAAATGTATACCTATATTGGATTACTAAGTTTAGACAAAAGAACTGAAGTTGAACCTGAAATGAATAAAATCGATATAAGAATGCTTGCATTATCAACATATGACTATCCCCAGAGAATAATATATCTCTGAATACCTTGCTATAAAATGATTTAACGGTACGTATATTTTAATTACGCCTATTTGAAATAGCATCTCGCACTAATCCATACAATTTCTTGCGTAATCATTTTAATGTATCAAACCCCATTCAAGGGTGACCTGACACAATGAATTATGTTCAAAACGCAATTTCCTGGTCTATTAAAGCAAGGGTTTCTAATGTTTGAAGTAGGGGATGCCAAACTTCCCATAATCAAGTTGGCACTAAGTGTTGAAACGGATTCCGGAAGTGCGAAGTCTCAGGCCGCCCGTCGGTGTATGCAACCCATTTGGCAGAGCTCCGAGGCGGTCTGTGCGCGTGGCAGGGGATCTCTACATAGTTTCGGTGGTTGGTGATTTGTTGTTGCAATGCGTCATTGTGAGGGATAAAGGCACTGTTATGCTAAGCCCTTTGAGCTCTTGTCTTCAAAATTACTGCAAAATATTATACTAAGTAAGAATATAATCGTTATATCGTTACAATATACAAGGAATATTATGAGAGAATAACTGTTTACCTAGCACCTAAGAAGAAAAGAGCTCGAAAACAGACATATGTTCACTTACGCCTGCGCGTAGCAAGTTAGAATGTCTGCGGTTTACAAATAATACTTATTTTATAAATAGTCTTGAAGACCTGTCGTAACAACTCACTAACCATGAGTCAGCTAGCTAGGTATTAGTGCACTTTGCGGCAGGTCGTGGTGTCGGGTGAGTATTGCCGCGCAGTTCAGCTCAATTATTTGGTAGGGGCTTGACTCCTAGGGTTGTCAGCATCGCTAACAAAATTTGAAGAATATCGATGTCCTCGGCTGCTCTTGGAGTTGTCCAAATATTTATGAATATAGGATTTTTGGCAAGGATCTCTTGGTACAGGGCGTTCTGGGTGTATCAATTAGGGTACTTGGAAAGAAACACAGGTTATGACGATCGGTTGTATTTCAATTACTCTCGAAATACATGTTAATTAGGCGAACTTTGTATGGTGGGTTACGCATTTGCATGGTAGCACTCCCGTGTATATAACACAAGTCGTCGGATTAGCACCCCGCTATTAACTAGCTTTAATCGAACGCGATTTCTTTAGCTTCCTCGTCCGTTCCTTAAAGAACGCGAAATCTGACTTCGTGCTGCCGTACGACGATCTAGCCCGACCCCCAGCTAGCGACTGATTTAGTCAATGCGATTTATGTCAGCGTACGTTAGCACGACGGACTCGGTCGACTCCAAGCCACCGATTGATTTAATGAACGTGATTTCTTTCCGCGTGCGTTAGCACGACGAACTCGGTCGACCCTCGGCTAGCGACTGATTTAATGAACGTGATTTCTTTCCGCGTGCGTTAGCACGAAGAACTCGGTCGACCCTCGGCTGGCGACTGAACTTTAGACATCTATTTGTTCCCGGCTAGGCCATATGACACTTTGCTTCCCCCTTCAGCTCATTATTTTAATTAGTTGGTCGCTAGAAAACATATGGAGTCCCAGTTACCAAAATCTCACTTTAGACCACCTAAGATGCCCCCTTCCTGTCAAACTATGTTTGAAACTAAACGCCAGCTGTGACCCATCAAATTTATGGCTGCGGTCAGTTTTCCCAGGGGAGGGAAAATCCCTACCATTCAGAGCTCGTAACAATCTTGACATTGCACACAAAATATTTCTTTCAGTACACGTATATATTCCTTTAACATTCAATTAATCTACTCAAGGAAGAGAGTACCGTTTCAACTTAGAAGACTTATTCCTACAGCTAACAAATAACGATTTTAGAGCAAAATATCAAAATAAAAGCGACTGTTTAGCATTTGAAAATTTATTATCTAAAATATACAAGAACTTTAAAATAAGCAATAGTGAATATTTTGTATGTGATTATTAGCTAAAAAGTTATGTTTAACAGTAATTGGTCTGCATCTCTTTATGTTTACGCAACCTCTAAAATTCCTGTACTATTAATTGTTTATTTCAAGACGGGTAAACATATTTTGCATTTCTGAAAATACTTATTGCCTTGTGATACAATTGCCTGATTGAAATGGTAGATTCAGACTGAAAAAATTCAATACTGTAGCCAAGATCTGAACAACAGATCTCCCGATCGACTAGCGAGAATTATTTGAAATTTTAATGAAAGGGTGTATTTTAACAATAGGTTTATACATACATTTATCTGTCGTAAAAGTTCTTTAACTTGGAGAATTTAATATAGTGCCTGCATTGTTAGGTATGTCAACCGGACAGGGTTCAGGATATATGTGGTTCAGATTCCGGGTAAGGCAGTAACTTTTTAGTGTGTTTTTAAACTTTTGTACCTCGCGCTACTCTCAGCCGCGTGCGAAATAACTCAGCATTTCCACTGTTTTATCTAACAGTACATCAAACTAGAACCAAGTATCTCAACATATGACTAACGGTATAAGAGGCAATGTAAGATCGGAATTAATATATTTCAAATATGAATCATTTTAGGAGTATATAAACAGAGCATCTGGTCCACATTATGATAAAGAGATCGGATTGCTTCAACAGCCCATGCAGAGCTTGAACGATAGAAGTTATATGAATCGTTCGGGAGATTTACATCTTAGGAAGCTTTCTTTGTATATATGTAATGGGAATCCATAACCTGGCCACCTCGGTAGCGTAGATGGTAGCGTGTCTGCCTCACGTTCAAGAGGTCCCGAGTTTGAATCTCGGTCAGGGTGAGTTACCTGGATAAGGTTTTACCGGGGTTTATCTTTATCTTGAAAGACGAATGTCGGGTAATTCTATGCTCCATTGACCCCGGATTCATTTGAGCATCATTTCACAACATTTCATTCATCGTCCTATGTGACTTAACGTTGGAGGACGTAAAAGAAAAAGGAAAAAGGAAAAGAATCCGTAACCAGAAGTAATACACCGTAGTTTCCAAAGCTTCATTAAACTCCCTAGCTAAGGTTATAATTTGCTCCGGACACTTCTTCATTGACTAACAAGAAATGTTAGAAATCTTTCAATACATCTACTATCACAAACTTTTCTACTACTGGGTTAGATAATTTTGTCAGTTACAATCTAGATTTGAATTTTGCCCTCCCATTTTCACAATGACACAATGTTTTCTTGGCTGGCCCCGTAGTTCAGTCGGTAGAGCACCTGCCTGCCGTGCTAGGGTACCCAGGTTCGATTTCCGGCTGGGGGTGGGAACTTTTCTCCAATCAAGGTGATTCCCCATCTTCCCTCGAGTCTGGAAGTATGAATGAGAGTGTGAATGTGTGCGTGAACTAATGAAACAACCAATCGATTACGAGTTAACATAATCGATATGTTCCAAACGAGAACGGCCCCCAATATGACTATTGCAGTTAAAGGCAGGTATAAATGGAACAAAACAAATGTTTTCTCATAGTCATTTAAAAGATTTAAGCGCTGACGCATTGAAAATTTATATTTGCATATTTAATAGGAAAATGTCTAATAGAGATAGTTCTATAAGATATTTCAATATACTTATATATTTTAATATAATTTCTTGCACTGGTCTTTCAATGATATCTAGTTATAGATATATTGGACCCTCTGACTTATAAAAGGGAATGCCAGCTGAAATAAGTATTTTATACAAAACTGAATAAAATTCTTAATGATTTGGTATGTCAGAAGAGCAGGATTGTGTTAGTTACTTTTTAAGAAAATCCAGGACGAATCAGGTGTCTTAATGTTACTTCCCAAAGCCCTGAAAAAAAATCCCTTGGAATGCTGATTCACAAAAACAGCTTTCATAAAAGGATGACAGAATAATATTGTTCTGTCAGTGGTAAAAGTGTTTTTAAACTTACGTACGAGTACATACTAATGCAGACATTCACGTACACTAGATTTCACTTTTTTATTTTAAAATCAATCTGCTAATTAACACACCCAACTGCTTTTAGCCCAACCTTATTGACGTGATTAGCACAAATAATATTGAACGAACTTCATTGCTTAACGAGACGTAACAAACATGTACGATGTAATTTTGGGTATGACTCTGTAATTCTCCCGCTCGCCCAAGCAACTGGATCAACAGGTGAGTCAAGTGCTATGACTGATTAAGTCTTATGATTGTAGGTTGTGAGATAAAATGCTATATTGTAAATAGAAAGTGCTAAATTGTATGATCATTGAAGAGAAATCATCGGATGTGTTTATTTAATAGTATGTAAAATATACTAAAACTTATTTATGAGGAAAATGTAAGACTAACCATTAGCACACTTGTTTGCATTCTATATATTTTTACGAGGGTTTTTCAATAAGAAATGATCACAATTTTCTTTGACAACGTATCTTTACCCATCCTCATAATTTTGATGCTCCTTCTCAAAATACTCTTCCCTGAATCCGATGCACTTGTCCCAGCGTTTCTGCCAGTCTTCAAAACCATGCTGAAAACCATTTTTGAGAGATCCTTCAAAATTTTCTCAGCAGCTTTCACCACTGTTTCTGATGATGCATAATACGTCCCACGCAGGCGTCTCTTCAAGTTAGAGAATAGAAAAATGTCACATGGTGCTAAATCCGGACTATAGGGAGGGTGAGGGATGCACTTCACGTTGTTTTTACAAGATATTCAGCAACAATATTGGCAATATGAGGCCGCGTATTACCATGGTGCAGCATCCAGCCTGCTTCATGGAAATGTGGTCTTTTGCGCCTGATATGGACTTGCAATATTTTCAGAATATCCCTGTATTATTGTCCGGTTACTGATGTGTGTGCGGGTACAACATGCTGATAAACCATTCCATGAACATAAAAGCATGAGATGACTATAGCTTTACCAGCAGAAGCAATCACTTTTACTTTTTGGGGGGTTGGTGATGAAGATTTCCACCCTGAGCTTTGCTGTTTGTTCTCAGGTTCAAAATGAAGTAGACAAGTTTCAACAGCAGTGATTACGTTTGAAAGAAACTCCGGATCTTCCTCTAAAATCAACTTTAACTTCATGTTACCTCCATTACAGCGGTAGGCGATACTGAAGATATCTGAATTTGGCTGGTTCTCACAGGCGGGAACCAGGAGTACCAACAATGAACTACAACGGCGTGTTTGTTTCACATTAAGCTAACAGAATATAATAAGCTTGAATTATAGTGCGAAAAATTATGACCGTAAAAAATTATGATCATTCTTTATTGAACAGCCCTCGTAGGTAAATTAAAATTTTGCGAGCACACTTGTTAGTCTTGGGTTGGGATATTAATCAATGTTTAAGTATGTACATATATACATTATTTACATAAAAATCCGGGCCCTAGTTATGTTATACTCTTATGCAAATGAGATTCTCTTGTCGTTAAAGGGAATCTGAGCGAATCAGTTGCAGAATTTAATATCAGTTTGACATATAGTGTCTGGTTGAGATGTTGTCACGGTGGCTTAGTGGTTTGAGCTACGGGACGGGTCCAAAGGATTCGTGGTTCAGATCCCAAACAAAGCTCTGCATTTTTAATCGAATTCTACCTTTCGCGGTTGTCCTAACAGATGAATGTGAAATAATGAATAACTGCACTATTTATTATCATTACTCTTACAGGACAACTTATAATCTTACGCTATTTTATTGTACTTGTAAGGGAATTATATTGTGTGATAGAAAATGGATTTTATTAAAAAGTGAAGGTTTATATTTTTCCACAGAAAACTACATTTTCTGTGCTGAAAGTGTTTTGCATGGAGCCCCTCTTGACACTTAAGAGTCCTCTATTTAAGTAATAACTATATTTCCGTACAGCTTTCCTCTAACGTAAACGGCGCTCGCTATTCTTGTCTTTGATACTGTATTTTAATGCTAATGAAGTGCTTTAAATATTTATAAAGTACAAATTAGTTTATTTTCCGCGAGACATAAAACTGTACCATTATTTTAGCTAGGAATGCTTCTCATTTATTATGAAGTAAGCGTGATAACGGAAATGTTCCGTTGTTAAAATTAAATGTTTCAGGCAATTAAACTCAACACAGGAAAATAATGCACAATCGTGGAACTTGTACTTTGGAGCTCTTTGTCTCCAGCATAGCTCTGTAAACTTTCTATTTTTCTTCACAAATTCTTGTGGCAGGGACTCTGTTAAATCTGTGTGTGTGTGTGTGTGTTTGGTGTTCGCCACGTGAAGTGAAAGAGGGAAGAATGAAGAAATTAAAGGAGGGAAGAGCAATTACTGCTGTCACCTAGTGAGAAACTATGGCCCCCGAAATGAGCATTTGCGTCGTGATAACACAGGCTCTCTAGAAGATGTGCTCCACATTTAACATCGTCTTTCTTGCCGAAAAGTTAAAGCGAGGTAAAACATTATCCAACCCTTAACCTGGCGCTACACGTTCCCTGCTTAACGCTCGTTTGATGTCGCTGATGAGCGCTGAGCACGTGTACAGCTCTTCAAGGAAAGGAAATTACGGCATATGCTCACCGACTATCTTTACTGTTATTTCTAAACAACAGAACTAAAGTCTGCTGTAGACCGTCACCAACAGAGATTACACTGGGTCAACTTACGTATCTATCTTTATGGTTATTGCGCCCATTCACGCAAAATGAGCCAGAAGTTAGCTGTGGCAATTGCTTTGTTATTTATTAAATACTAAGTCAGTGCATGACCTCAACATAGTTGATCAAAGGCACAAGTAGATATAAATTTACTTAGTAAAATGTGTCTAGACACATAAAATGATCCAAGAAGAAACAGAATTTTATGCATTTCCCTTTCGCAGACCGCTAACGGATTTCCATTTAAGGTCTAGTGACCTCCTAGCCATCTTCTTTAACGGTGTGTGAATTTTACTTCGAAGAAGCTGTATTGGACTTTATGTGCTTGTTCAAAATGAACTGCTTAATATAATGTATCAACGTAGTTTAATATGTCTGTAAACATCTGGATGGGGAGAGAGAGAGACCGAGATATTGGGACAGAAAACGGTAAAGCTGTTGATTGGTTTAGGCAAGTTATTGGGCGTTTTCTTTTATTTGTATACGTATGATAAACCCCTCCTTTAAGTACAGTACTGTAAGTCTGTTCATACGCAATATTCGCTTGCTACAACCGGATAAATCAGCAGTGGCCAAGCATTGCATAGAGGAAGTACATAAAATTAACTTCGAAGTCACTGAAGTATTAGAACACACTGGCAGATATTGGGACAGAATCATGAAGGAAGCCATCCAAATCAAATTGCATCCACAGAATTGCAATAGAGACTGCAGGCTACAGCTAAGTCGTGCTTGGACAACAGCCATCAGGCACACCTACAGTTACAGCAACCCTAGTCACCACGGATAGAGAACGGACCTACGGTAAAACACCTTGGCAAACAGTGCACTTTTTTTTATTTCCCCGTTTTTCCCCCTCGGGGTATTGGTGGTGTATTGCAGTATTGTAGGTAGGAGAATGGACGTGGCATTTTAGGATTCCGCTGACCACTCTCGTTAGTACGGGCATTACTTTTCGCCAACGGTCGAAAAGGGAGCGGCTTTTGCGGCCTGCTGCCATGTCGTAAAGGCCCTGACAGCAGCCCGGGAGGTTGCGGGGATTGTATTAAGAAATTTAGATGGATATCTTTATTTTGTTAATTGTTGGAAGGATTGCCTGTACCTATCAGGCCTAAATATTCCTTGCCCGAAAGGCAAGCATTAGGGTTCTCGGCGAAGTACTGGGTAGTTCTGGCTTCCCCCAGGTCGGCTGTGGCAGCTGTAGCATTGCTGGTGAGTGTGGAGTACGTGATGCTGCTAGGGTGAGTCGCAGTCAGTCCGGTTGGCCTTGTGATGTGCTGTAAACGGGCGTTGGTTGAAAGCAGTAGCGTTGGTATTTTATTTATTTTGGCTTCGAGCTGTACGTCGCTCTCTTCCATTCGAGCCAGTTTCCTGGTAATGGAGGCGAGGGCTTCATTTTCTTGTAATTGCTGAATGAGCTGCTTAAGCTGATCCAGGTGGTCCGTGATAGATGTAGTACTGATGGTATGAAGTTCAGTGTTTCTCTGGAGCTTGTCCGTTGTGCTGCGGTGGTGTTTGGCGACTGACGTGGATGTGTCTTCCAGTGCTGAAAGCCTGGGTGCGATGTTAAAGACTTCGGCGTGTAAGGTGTGAAGTTCGCTCCTGTTGTCGGAGTTGGCGGCAGAGAAAGTCGTCTCCATAGTAGTCAGCTTGTTTCTGGTGCTGCGGTGATGGTTGGCAATTGACGCGGTTGCGTCTTCCAGCGCTGCTAGCCTGGGTCCAATGTTCACGATTTCCGCGTCTGTGTTGCCTGTGGAGAGGGTTGCCTCAACAGCAGTGAGTCGATTTACGATGTTCTGCGTTTCGTGCTGGAGGGCGCTCAGGTTGTCCCTCAGGTCCTCTCCAGGGGCGACGGTTGCTGTAGCAGGTGCGCTCAGGTGTTTGGTTGCTGCTGGAGGCATAGTACCCGTGTTCAGGTGATTCTCCTGCGGGTAGAGTGGACACTGCGTTTAGCCGGTGTAGTGGCCGTGGCCGTTGCAGGTGGCGCAGTACCGGCGGCGGCGGAGGTCGTACTCTCTGCACTGCCCGGTTAGCGTTGGGGCACCGCAATAGTGGCACCGGGGTCGGGCAGTGCAGTTCTCGGCGGTGTGTCCGTAACTGCCGCATTGCCGACATCGTAGTTGGCGTACCGCTCGGCCAGCCTCGACTTAGAGGAGCTGCCCTAATAAGGGCGGGCCCGTGGTCAAGGCCGCTTCGAAGTCGGCGATGTCAGTGAAGTGGAGTCGCACAAGCTGAGAGGTTCCGTGGCTGATTCTATTACGGGAGGAGCTCTGTGCTGAGGGCCACCAGAGCAGGGCGGTGTTAAGGATAAACCATGTTAGTATGTTTCTGGGTGCCCCACGGATGACGGCGCTGATTGAGGCTAGGTGGCCCGGTGACGTTGAGTAGGGTTCTCTGGATGCCAGTAACTCTAGTTACACCGGACAAAAGACCAACCTCCGAGAAAACACAATAGCGGACAGAAAACATAGCCCAAAACAACCAGCCCAGTCACAGCGCTTCAAAACCGCTTTCTTCGTACCGCTGTCGATGCCGACTGGTACATTCCCAACATCAACATCCATCGTGACCTTTCTTTTCCACTTCTCACTGACTACATGCTCTCCCTTTCACAAAAATTCTTCGACTCTCTTTCACATAATTTCAACGCCTTCATCCGCGGCCTCGGGGAGTACGATATTGACGCCGGGGAGCGATACAAGCATCCTAGGCTCCTTCTACATCGACCCTAAAACATCATCCATTGAGAACAAAAAATATACTTTCATCATCTCTTTAACTTAATCATCATCTCTCTAATTTCTTCAAATCAACATCTCACTCCTACCTACTCATAACTTCCCTGTCTCAATGCCACCGTGTACCACAGTCTTTATTTCATCATCCATCCTTCAACCAGTAAAGGACCTAGTCCTGGAATGGTATCTGTCGGAAGGCCCCACCACCTTTGGTGGGATCCCCTTCCAACGACAATTTTGCTCGTCTCGTCTCCAGTCACAGATCATCACCCGCTCATTGGCCAGGGCAGCACAATCCCCACCAACCATTTGATCGTATATAATAAGAAGAATTCAGCCATTTCATCAGACCCTGAAGAAGGCCATGGAGTTTACAGTGGCCGAAAGTTCGACATTTATTAATTTGACACCGCTGATCACCCGCGAGTACTGGAAGTAGTTTTCTGATCATTGCTTTGCGAGAGCTAATTTCGGAGAGAGAACAGTATGCACATATTTCGATTCTTATAAACGTAATAGCACCACATTAAATCTTTCTGTTTCACATACCACATAGATGTGTTTTGCATACTATATACAGATTTAACAGGAGGCAGGTGAAATTATACACATGTTAACTTATGTTACATTAACCTGCATTTTATTTAACAATTATTACTAAAGAACCCTACTGTATAATATTTTTGCATTCCTGTACCAGGCAGCTCTGTCACAATGAGGTCTGCATCGAGTTGAATGGTGATTAAGATGTTATTGTTATAGTGTGTAGTTGTTCTGATATTTAACACTATATTTCCTGTACATCTTGCGTAGGTACCTCACAAGCCTAGGAACACTTATGTATCATATATGCAATTTACAATGATTAAACTTTTCGTAATGGAGCAGGCCAGTGCTTCAGCTGCAATGAAACACAATCGAGGCAAATGTTTGAAAAGTAACGAGAGGCGAATGATCGCGAATTATTTTGCGGTGCTTAAAGAAGGAAACCCGGAATCGTATCTAAAAACATTGAGAAAGAAACTGGTAATCTCCTATGCGTTTTTGCTGTGTAGTGTACATAGTGTTAGAATGGAACAGCAAGCATCCGCAACTCTTAAGAACATCAGGAAAATCGCCTAAGTGCAAACAGCGCATAGAGAAATACGACGATTTTACGAAAAATGCTATGAGGAGTATAGTTCATGATTATTTTTTCAGAAATGAACCAAGTCGTAGATTTAATAGGTTAATGTGTAATCCAAATCTATTTATTTATTGTCTAGAAGTTAGCGCTGCTATATATATATATATATATATATATACTGCTAGTGTTGCAAAGCTTATGTGCGTACATGTAGCGTCTAGCACGGGGCGAGTTGTTTAGAGCAGGATTTAACTAGCGTGAGATAACAGTATAGGAAGTCTAGCCGACTGAGGGGTAAAAAGTGCTGACTCTTCTAAGCTGTAAACATTACAGTCAACTGAAGCAATACACGGTGGTATACAGTGTATACGTTTTGAGCACTGGTATGAAGTGTTTGTATGACTATTTCTGCAGCTTCAGAACCTCGTGGAACCACCTTTCACTGCCACAACAGCAGCCACCCTGTCAGGCATGCTTTCCATTAGTTTTTGTAAGACTTCCTCTGGGATGCATCGCCATTCCTCATGCAATATGTCAGTCAGTTGGCAACAGGAAGTTGGCCGCGTCTCCCGAGACCTCACTCGCCAGTCCAATTCGTCCCAGAGGTGCTCAATGGAATTGAGGTCAGAACTGTGTGTAGGCGTCTAACCGTTGAACATAACTGCCTGCATACCACTGCCCATAGCCGACGAAATATGATACCTAGCATTGTCACCCTGAAACCACAAGGGTCGGTTCCATAAAAAAGTCACAGTTTAGGATGCACTTCGTTATCCTGATGTGCACAATATGTCCCCGAGTTTAGTGTACCACAATCAACCACCAGTGGTCTCACACCGTAGTAAGAGTACCATCACTCCATCACACCAAATTTCCTAGTAGGCACCGTACGCACTAGCGATAGTCGTTCCCCGAGTAGCCGCCACACCCATACATGTCCATCTGACCGAAATAATCTGAATCTAGATTGGCACTCCATAGAAGCGATTTCAACTGTACCAGTGTCAAGTTTTGCGATGGTCCAAACGCCTCTTTGGGCTCTGAGCTCTATTCATCTTCGTGATATGCGGCTTATGTGTTGCTCCTCTTTCGAAATATGCCAGTTGGTAAACCTCTGTTTGTTTCTGCTTGAAACTTCTGCCCAATGGTAGCCACGAGTCTGCGATCTCTGTTGGTCAGAATTTTCGATCGCATGAATGTTTACTATTGTCACAACGTCTACCAAACTTCCACTTACGTAGGATGAATGATGTTGATTTGGACCTGTTTATCTTAGCGGCTATTTCCCTGGTAGACAGCCCACTGAAGTGTCAGCCCACAATTATGCCCTTATCAATGTCTTAACTGGTTCAATTACTCACTGCACACTGCCCAGTGACTACTGCGACACCTACAGGCCACAACCAATACATGCTAAATGAATTGCAGTCATGGGTGTGCAATTACGTTTTAGTAGATAGTGTAGTCATGAAAGAAAGAAATGTGAGAAATACTGAACTGGGGCAAAAAATGTGCATGATAAAACTCGACCAGATGTTCGCCAACCATTACAAATTTTTCAAGAATCGGATGAACAACTAATTCGTGTAATACAAACGTGTGATTCTAGATGCGATACAGACATTCCCCCAAACATTTCTAGTTCTCATTCTTGGTGAAATTTTGTGATAAGGTTGTGGCTTAATGGACTGGTGGTAACCAACGGGGATCTAAACGTAACAAATATTTGAATAACGGAAGTGACTGGCAAAATAAATTACCTTTTATTTTGTTACGTAAGTTCTTTAACTTAGATATGTTAATTTATATTTTGTAATAGAATCATTATCTATTACCTCAGGAACTTAGATCACCCCAATGGAAATTTTATACATTAAAAATTAATGTTTACTTATTTAGTTTTATTAAATACGGTTCTTGGCCATGAATGGTGGGATCCTTTTATGCAACACAAAATTTTATTGTAATATACTGGGAGTTACTTAGAAAAATAACTAGCCATATTACTAACACCAAAATAGATGCATGCAGGACTGAGGAGGCTTAATTTAGCTATATTCAATAGTTTCTGAGGAAAGTATTACTTACGAATAAGAAATGTCATTCGATAAAACATGTTACAAGTAAATATTTAAACAAGTTATTTTGAATTTATTAGCCTGAGCACACAAAATCCGCTATATTTAACAGTGACATGAATTTATGGAGGAAAATGAGTCCTAAATGATGGAACAAAGCTAACTTCTGTACTCAAAGTGTGTAGGCATTATTCCTCTTTTTTGTGAAGTGATGCAAAATTCGCAATAGAAAACGGCTTATGCAGTACTATTTTTTAAAAGATATATTTAAAATATTGATATTGAGTCCGCAGTTATAAAGTGAATATAAAATTCAATAAATATTTACCACATATTCAAACTATATCACGTAACGTTTAGGCAGTTTTACTTTTAGCTTCTAACAGTTGTTTAAATTTGGCACCGAAAAATCAATATTATTTATTTGTTTGATAATTGTATTTACTTTTAAGTATTAACATTAAAACACTAGTTTGAATTGAACGAGATGAAGAAACAATTGAAGCTAAGCTTGTGATTGAATAGGTAGAAACGAAGTAAAAATTATAATATTAATGTGTTTAACGACGACAATATTAGTCTAAAATTATAAAAAGAATATTATTTGGACGCTAAATTATTTAAATGTGATTTAAACAAAAGATTACGTATATTACTTAATATGGTAATGAGAAATGGATTCACAAAAGAAGACGCAAACAAATGAGAAATTATTTAATTACCATAGCAACGGCAAATACTATAATTTTAGATTAGCCAGTGTTAACATCATTTTGTGTATGGACGTCGTGGAGTTCAGAAGCAAAACTATATCGGTGTAAGGGAACTTGATTCAAATTAATATTTTGGAGGAAAGCAACACCTATGAAGTAATTTATCAATTCATGTTACAACGCGTTTATAAAATAAAACTAGACACTCAAATTTAGCAAGAATCCTTTATGCCGATGACAAAGTTTAGAAGCGGGATACGGCCATTAAGGAAGTGGGCATATTGTCCAAAAAAACCAGCTTGCTAACAGTATATTCCGCTAAAAATGGCTCACCAAAGAGGAGCTTCGAGATAATGCACTCGGAGATGAACTGATCATCCATTTGGAATCCTGTCCCAAGTTGCCCATACTATACCCGTTTTATATAATCTGTGCACTGAACACTGGTGAGAAAAAACAGTTTAGATTACCACAAAAAATGATTATGTATTTGGTTTAAAGCTTATCAAGAAATTTCTTATATGACTTTCACAGAATTAGTCTTTAGAGAAATTAATTTGCACTCCGAAGTACGTGCAGCACTTTGACTGCCGTGTTCTGCTAGTGCAGACCACAAAACACTTTCCCCGTTAAGGTGAAGTAGCAGATAAACTACGTACATTTTGAAGGTTCGGTTCAGCGGATGTAACAGGTAATATATTTACCTACATCAGAGAGAAGATTGACGATGTTAGGCAGACAAAACTGAATCAGGTACTGTGATATCCCTCACTGCACACAAATGAGGCAAATTATTGCTCAGCCCATGAGCTTTACAGCCTTAGGGATGCATTGTTTTTTATTTATATGTTTAGCAATTCAAGTCCATTCCCTTGGCACTAATGTTATTTGCATTGTAATCATTGACGGTGTTTTCTGAATGGAAATTTTTATGTGAAACACTGCAGGGCATGGAATGGAATACCTATTAATCTAGGCCTGTAATTTTAATTGTGTTTTCCATTCGTTTTTGGCCAGAACAAAATTCCCTTACATTTCGATGAAAATGTGATAGGTGTTTTGGGTATTCCGTCTTTTTTTATTACCGCTGGGATGCATTATAGATTTCAATTGTAATGGCTACACTTAAATGAAAAAAGCCTTTGTGGGTATGACATGGAAGGGAAATAAATCTCTGCGAGGTTAATGAAAGCACTGGCAAGGGTTACAGACTCGAGAGAACTATCATAAGAACGTATTAGCTCACTTCCTTCTAACCCAGAATGACAAATGAAGTATCAGATATACACTACAATACTACATAATTACACATTGTTACTTGTTGCCTGAGCATCTCAGAAGCAGTGAATGGATAACAACAATAAAAATAAAAGCCAATACTAAAAGCATTTACGTGCCATATCACGAAGGTCCCAAGATGGTAACCTTTGCCGCCGTGGCGATATGGACATGAAAACCCTTAGTCACGTCTTGGTGAGACTGCGTAACTGTCGTCATTCCCTGTCGTATAAGCTTTAAAGCTAGAGGGGCACAAGGTGAAGAGGTCCATGGACTATCTCAATATATTTCGTCTTGTCGGACACATATCCTCGCCACCCATCAAGCTCATTATCTGGATATAATCGATTCTAATGTGAAAATGGAGCAGAACAAACAACAGGCAACTGAAGAACATGATCATAATTGTCGAATCTTGGAACATATCATTCTGTATTGCCTTTAGAAGTACAATTTTGCATCTACTGAACTTCTTGAATTAATATTTTGGCAAGAGGAGCCATATATGGGCTCTCTGACTAATGTTTGTAAAAGGGATCTTGCCAATTTGATCTACAATAAACTCCAAATCTTTAAATAAGGAATCAGTCATCTTAGTTTTCTACTAAATAATATATTAGAATTCTAATTTCTTTACTTTAGTGTTTGCACTTTTTTAAATTAGCTGTCAACTGTTACGCTTTGACTACATGGTGGTTCCTGCTTGGAAAACCGGGAAGTGCTTTCTCAGAATAAATTCGAAAAGCAATCGTGCATTATATTTTGACTATATGGGTTCGTAGAATTAAAAGTCCATTTTGGAGAAATTTAAAATGCTCTTTACTTCAAGTAAAAAGACACTTTTTACAGCTCTGACAGCATCAGAATGACGTAACAAATACCAATGCAGTCACTCGTTGCTTCACCACACGTACAAACGAAAGAAATCACTTGCGATACACTCGCAAATGTCCACACAGCCGCACACACAATTAACAACTCAACTTGCAACTCCATTAAAATCTGACTGCTCTCACACCTTGCCGCTTATTTATACCTCCTCTCATAGTTCTAGAACTCAATGGATCGCTCGGTAACTATCACGATGCAGTGGGAAATTTCAGAGTATCTCTGTCTCTTTCTCTCTTGGCAAGCATTCAGCTCTCGCACCCCTCACTATCCGTCTCTTTCTTTTCTGCCCGACGTAGCTTTCTGTCTCTTTCTTTCGTACGCGCCTGGCACTGGCTTGTCACGGCTCCAACACAAAAATGTGTACGGTGACAATATTTTTGGTTTAATCTTAAAAGTTTTGTTACATAAATTAGGTATAATAGCTGTTCTAACTTTATTTGCAGTAAATAATTACTATTTTATCCAAATTTCATGTTTAAGTTTGTGATTTTAATTTATATTCAAATCCTATTAGACGAGCTCTGAAAGCGCTTACTATCTATAAAACTTTCTCCTCAGGATTTCTCTTTCATAACATTTCCCAGCATATACCTTACTTTTTCAGATTGCCTGAAAGGAGCATACTGAAGTACCTCTGACCATCATTTAATAATGACAAGTTTGTTCTCGTAGTAACAACTTTATTAATGTGTCACCAATGCGATTAAATATGTTTATTTTTTTAGAACTAAGACAGTAAAGATTATGACTGATCGATGTAACGTGCAGTGAGTGGAATCCGGGTATTCAGGTCGAAACGACCCCGAATTAATATAGCCATTTCGTAGCTTAAAACTTAACTAGTCCGAATTTCGGCTTCGAAATTCTCTTAGGCATAATGTTATGTAGCATTAAATATTACTTTTTTTGTGATTAGGCAGCACAGAAACCACTGGTGTGCAAACGTCAAAAGCTGCTATTGTGAACCACCGGGCACGAAAACAAAATCATTGCTCCTTGCTCGTTATCAGCGACACTGGCTTCGCTTTCAAGTAATGGAGCAAGAGACAGTTACTTTTGAAGAATTCGATAATGTGACTTTGTGGGTTCGTAAATTAAAAGTCCAATTGCACAAACTCAAAATGTTCTTTATTTCCACCGAATTACAGTTGGAACACTTGCCAATTACACAGAACCCACTTTGTGGGTTCGTAAATTAAAAGTCCAATTGCACAAACTCAAAATGTTCTTTATTTCCACCGAATTACAGTTGGAACACTTGCCAATTACACAGAATTACGTAGCGTACACAATTACAATTCACCAGTTCGTCTGTCACAGGTCCACTCTACACTCACAATTACGTAAAACTCCTCTGATACACGTACACAGTCTTCCAGTCCGTTCACTAGTACAGCGCTCCTCACGGCTGCTCGCCAAGAACTGAACTCTTTTTCAGCCCGGCGCGTCGCTTATATAAGACAAACTGACCTATCTAGAAGGTTCCGGGTTAGATGAAATATCCCGACTGTTCCAGACGTCAGGGCGAGTGGAAAGAGGCGGCCGCGACCAGTGACATTTTCCTAACCATCCGCTCAGTTAGTGACACAAGATAAATGGGTAGGCGTGGCCTGAATGCCTCCTGTCCACCACTCAGCCATCAGTTGGTCGTGCCTTCCGATGATTGGGTGACAATAATGACTGACAGTTCCAAGGTTGCTAATTTTGCTTCGATCTTAATTGTACTGTGCTCTCAACCAGTTACTGTAAAATCAACAGCTTTTTCTTCAGTTACAATTGCTTTCTTTAGTATTATTAAACACAGTGATATAAAAAACTTGTCTCACTGTAATAGACATCTAGTTTTTTTTAACTTTATCTACAGTTCTTTGATATTTTTCTGTTCTTTTTATTATTTAATGCTTCCATCCTCAATCTCACTGGAATTAAATTCCCCCTAAAAGCCCGCCTCGGTAGGGTGGTGGTAGCATGTCTGCCTCACGTTCAAGAGGTCCCGAGTTCGAATCTCGGTCAGGGTGAGTTACTTGTATAAGGGTTTTCCGGGGTTTGCCCTTATCCTGAAAGACGAATGTCGGGTAACTCTAAGCTCTATGGACCCTGGGCTCATTTGAGCATCATTTCACCCATTCCATTCATCGTCCAATATGACTTAACATTGGAGGACGTAAATTACAAAATCGCCCCTAAAATATTTAAGTTGCGTATGTCCATCAGCTTATTTACCATCATTGTGATAACGAAACGTTGGAACAGGTTAATCACCCATAAACAAATAAATAAGAATAGCTTCTTTATTGTGCTTTCATAAGCCAAAGAAATTAAGAATAGTAGAAAGCTACAGTGGAGTATGCAGGTATGTTTACAAACAGCTATAGCAGGCGGCACGGTGTTTCACCTACCAGCAAACCTCGATGTCAGGTATGTGGCTTTATTCCTGTCAGTGCCTAATTCACGATAATTCTGGAGTGTTTTCTTTGATGAGGCTACATTGGAGGTAAAAACTATCTATATGTGTCACACAGAAGCTGAGAAAATACTTCTATATATTTGGTCGGGTCTTATGAAACATCCTGTATATATGGATTTATACTTATCATAAAATTATTTCTATAAGTGTTTTATCTCAATAGACAATAGATGAAGATATAAATTTGTTTAATTCTTAGAGAAAGTAATATAAATTACATCTTATTTGTTGTATCGTGTAAAATTCTATTCAGTAAGATCGTGTATTCTATTTTGATTAATTGATTTGTTTGTCTATTTGTATGTAATCAATTTATACAGTATATTTTGGACGACAACGAATAAAAGATACTATCTTACTTAGCTAACAAATAGCATCTAGTTATTTCATTCTATTAACACATATATACTGTATTTTATAATTTGACTTCAGTGCCTCTTGATTATTTACACGTTCAAGCCTAATAATAATTTAAATTTAAATTATACAAATACAATAAAGTTTTATATACACAGTGATATAATTTAGTTATATGTGTATTAAGACATAGTTGTAAAATGCTGAAACCATGTCGAGCCTCAAATATTTAATCACGTATTTTTCTTTTAGTAATAACACAACCGTATAGGACAATTGAGCAGCTACAACGTTAATGACAAAAGAAAATTTTAATCCTATTACAGCTGCACTGCTGTTTTTGGGCTTGTTATAAAATCAGTCTTTTGTCTTTGATGATTATATTTGTCACAATGCGAATTGTATTTTCGATATGTATACCATTGAACATTAAAAAATTAGATCTCTCAATAAGAAAATCGACTGCTGAAAATGTTATATAATTTAACTGAGTAGCATTTGTTAGTCAGGGAAAGCTTTCAACCTTTATGACATGAATTTCAGAAGATAGTAATTACTGTGAAGAATTTAATCCTTACTTCCAAATTGTATCGTATAGTCATAGTTAAACAGCACAAGAAACTAACACAGTATTATAAAATTATTCTCCAACCGGAATTGAATAACTAAAGATCTTACGTTACAAAAATAACCAAGTTTCAGTTCTGCTCTCTGGCGCCGCAATAAAATCAGAACAGAGATTACAGGAAAACATTAAAGTAGAAGCAAAACGAATTTTAAATAACATGTTATTGTCAATGTAATTCGAATGTAGTTATTCACTCGGGTAGTAATGGGCTTGTTGGTTGACCGTACAATGAACAGTGAAATTAAAACGAGAGAATGGAAGAGAAATGGAAGTTTGGAAACATTAGAATAGCATAATATAAAACGACATTGATATTGTTTATATATAATATCCACACTGAAAAGATAATTAAAAGGAATATTTGAAAATCATATATGCAAGAAAAAGAGGCGTATAAATTACTGTAACGGGAGCGCTGGAACACCCTGTGAAAGCAGCTGGCAGCGGAAGGCAGGGGAGGTTCGGTTAGCCACACCTCCTCCTCGTTTGTCTTGTAGTGGTGACAGGCTGTGGTCAGGGAAAAAACATGACTGTGTCGCCTGTTTTCTCTACACCTGTTTCTCGAAATTACGTAATCTGGAACATTCTCCTGGTCACTAGAAACCGGCGATATTCCTATATAAAGAAAGTTACAGACAGACAGAGGGAGTCAGTTAGTCAGTTGGTTAGTGTGTGAATGAGGACAGTTCTTGGTGTAAGAAGGCAGTGTTAGTCAGTGACGTGTTAATGAACGAAAGGATTGTGCAACGGAAGACTGTACGTAACTGTGAATGTGTACCGGAGCTTACCTAACCGCGAGTACAAGGAAATTGTAACGGACGAACTGGTGAATTGTAATAGGGTGCAGCAAGTAATTCTGTGTAATTGGCAAGAGTTTAACTGTAAGTCGGTGGAAATAAAGAACATTGTTGAGTGGTGAAATTGGACTTTTCATTTCACGAACCCACAAAGTCACACTGGTGTCAGGAAGCGGGAAGATAACATCACCGAGCATTACAACCATGGAGGCGGCATTGGAGAAAATTTTGGAGAAGATGATGGAAATGAAGGCGGAACTGAAAGAAATGAAAACGGCCAACGACAACATCGCCGGGAAGATGGAAGAAATGAAGGCCGAACTAATCTCGGAAATGAAGACGGCAAATGAAAGCCTCGCTGCAAAAATAGAAGCGGCAAACAACAACCTCATCGCTGAGTTGAAACAAATGAAGACGGCCAACGACATCACCGCGGAGATGGAAGAAATGAAGGCCGAGTTAACCACAGAAATGAGAGCAGCGAACGGCAGTCTGGCCACGGAAATGAAGGCGGCGAACGAGGCTCTCGCCGCAAAGTTTGAGGAACGTTTGGCCGGCGTGAGGGATGACGTCGCGAACCTGGGCAAACGGAAGGGTCAAGTAGACGACCGCCTTAATGATTTAGAGGAAAAGGCCGACAACATCGCAAAACCCCTCACCCGCCTGACGGAGGAAAACCGGCCTTATGTGTGGACGGAGGACGCCGAAGACGCTTTCCAGCACCCGAAGGGGACCCTGTGCAGTGCTTCAATTTTGGGTTTCCCACAACTGGGTGGCGCCTTCATTGTGGACACCGACGCCAGCGACCATTGCATTGGAGGTGTCCTATCGCAGATCCAGGACGGCCACGAGCGCACAAGAGTGGAAGAGGAGGAGCGTGCCGCAGCAGTCTGAGTAGTTGTGGCAGTGCCTGCTGAAGGCTGGGATAGCGCAGGCCTGAGGAGGGAGCAGCTGGCGGACGCAGACTTGGGGCCACTCTTGAGGGAAGTGGACGCAGGGACGAGACCAACCTGGGAGGACATCGCACCGAGGAGCGCCACCTACAAGTCGTACTGAGCCCAATGGGACTCGTTGAAGACCAGAGAGGGCGTGCTGTTCCGGGTATGGGAGTCACCCGATGGGAAGGCGCACAGAGGACAGTTGGTACTTCCCCGGAGCAAGGTCCCGGAAGTCTTGGAGGAAGTGCACGCCGGTACTTCAGGAGGACACCTGGGAGCGAACCGAATGATTCACAAACTACGGCAGCGCTACTTCTGGCTGAGACTCCGAGCAGATGCTGGTGGTACACCTGGACCGCCTCGCACGCTACGATGGGGCTGTTCGGGGCGAACAGCTTTGAGGAGGGAGCAGTGTAACGGGAGCGCTGGAACACCCTGTGAAAGCAGCTGGCAGCGGAAGGCAGGGGAGGTTCGGTTAGCCACACCTCCTCCTCGTTTGTCTTGTAGTGGTGACAGGCTGTGGTCAGGGAAAAAACATGACTGTGTTGCCTGTTTTCTCTACACCTGTTTCTCGAAATTACGTAATCTGGAACATTCTCCTGGTCACTAGAAACCGGCGATATTCCTATATAAAGAGAGTTACAGACAGACAGAGGGAGTCAGTTAGTCAGTTGGTTAGTGTGTGAATGAGGACAGTTCTTGGTGTAAGAAGGCAGTGTTAGTCAGTGACGTGTTAATGAACGAAAGGATTGTGCAACGGAAGACTGTACGTAACTGTGAATGTGTACCGGAGCTTACGTAACCGCGAGTACAAGGAAATTGTAACGGACGAACTGGTGAATTGTAATAGGGGGCAGCAAGTAATTCTGTGTAATTGGCAAGAGTTTAACTGTAAGTCGGTGGAAATAAAGAACATTGTTGAGTGGTGAAATTGGACTTTTCATTTCACGAACCCACAAAGTCACATTACAGAATCGAAGATAGAAATATTTCTATAGCACTTTGCATAGGGCAATGAAAATGAACATTATTAAAGCAAGAGTAATATAGAAAAATGTCCATTGTGTAACCAGGAAGATAATAACTGACGTGGAATTCTAGAATGTGCGTAAACTAAAACGTATGTGAGGAAGAAAGGGTAAGGAAAAAAATTAAATTAGCTTTACCAAGCGAAATTATGCGGCAAAGGAAGATTAATGTAAACTCACTAAAAAAATTATTAAAAATGAACCATTTTTAAAATAGTTGAAAACTGCCCTAAGGAAAATTACAATAAAGTTAAATATTACTTTACGCTAAATATAAGTAAAAAACACGGCTCAACAACTCAGTGTTCGACACTACGAATTAGTTTATCATCATCATCATCATCATCATCATCATCATCATCATCATCATCATCATCATCATCATCATCATCATCATCATCATCATCATCATCATCATCATTATTATTTACGTCCTCCAACGTTAAGTCATATCGGACGATCAATGGAATGGGTGAAATGAGCCCAGGGACCATAGAGCTTAGAGTTAACTGACATTCTTCTTTCAGGATAAGGGAAAAGCCCGTAAAAACTTATCCAGGTAACTCACCTTGACCAAGATTCGAACTCGGGACTTCTTGAACGTTAGACACACTACTATCTACGCTACCGAGGCGGGCACCGACTGATAGTGACTAATAAACTAAGGCACATTCACATCAGCCATTCGTCCTCCCTCCGGCTGTTTTTGTAGATGTACCTCCATAACATGTTTACTTTTGCAAGTCATCCATCTACTTCTTGTATTTTGCCTTAATATTACTTAAGAATGAGTTTTTATTCCCCTGACGTAGTGGGCACTACATATTCTGGGGGTAACGGGAGCGGATGATAAATCCCGGGTATAGGACCGGTAGCATCGTGAAGAAAGTGAGGAGTTACGCTAGTTAGCTGCCCTGGTTTTGTAATCCAAGTTTACGGCTAAGGAAGTAGTAATTAACTAATATTTTATTTGGTAAATATAAGTGTAATTTGTATTGAGACTTTGTGGGTTCATAGAATTAAAAGTACAAGTTATAAAATTTAAAACATTCTTTATTTGCGTAGAAATAAACCCACAACAGTAAGTTACAACAGAATTATATCACATACACATTCACAATCTACCAAGGTCGATGACCACAACAGCGTTCTGATTACGTCTGTTTACAACATCAGCTCTCGTTACAACACTCTTTACAGCTGTTTACTCTTCTGCTCTGTCTCTGACTGACTCTCGGCGAGCCGTCGCTTCCTTAAATACTTCATTGATAAGTCGAGACTGTTCTGTAACAATCACTAGATATTTATGGAATAAACAAGGCATCGAATGTTCTGTCACTAGACGAAAACCAAACCTTCCAGAAACGTAACCCTACTTGTGCCGGCCAGCCTTCTGTCTCCGCTATTTTTATTTGCCGGCTCTTTGTGTACACAAGCCGCGCTATCGTAAATAATAGGTTCACGACAGTATGTATTAGTGAGAGTGCACACTGAGGTTGCTCAGGTTAAAAAGAAGTAGGAAGAGAATCAATATGGCGGCTTCCAAGCAATGTGTAAAACGTCACAGAGGGAAACATTTAAAGAGTGGTGAAAAACAAATTTTATTGAACTTGGAAATTAATTGTTCTTTCACACTGGCCGCGTGTAGGCTAAAGTATGGAAAGATAGACAGACTGAAGGATTCAATGCCATAGCCGGAATTTGAAACCACGGATTTTCTGGTTGCCGTCCAGCCGCTCTAACCCCTGAGCTACTATGGCCAACGTGCCGACATAACATTAAATTCTCCAACTGAGCGCACAAGCTTGACACGTGGTTGATAAAGTGGCGCAACTGTTCCCTCCAATCCCGGTGGATTAATACATTTTCCCGCTTTGTTTACACAAAAAACTAAGGACGGCTTAAGTATACCACTGTTACGCCACGGATTGTTTTTGTTTTTTTAATTTCTCTTACTGACTGGTAAAGTTCTGTGAAGGTGTTAAAATGGCAAAAGCTTTCGGTATATTCAAAATGCACATTGAGAAAGTTCAAGGTTTTTGAGCACAGTTTGAAATTAGGGAAGGGGTCTTTGTACACTTTGCTTTACTTATGCATCGCTCTTAGTATTACCCCAAGTATTAAGTCCTCATATCAGTAAACTATTGGAAATAGGCACTTTTACCATTTGTAATGTGTATTCCACTGATCTAAAGCTTTGCACTATAACACAAGTACAACTTTGCGAGGATTCTCGATTAGCTAGCTGTTGCCGAAAACTGATTAATGCGGTTTATACTTGTAATTTCTCTGCACAATAATTATTGCACTTAAACCCTGTTTAGCCGAAGGCACCAACCAGTTATGGAACACGCCGTCAACATTGACCCTATAAATAATATACAAGCGATTATGACAGACCAAAATGAGATATGGCTATAGTCCTATTTCGTTGGAGCACACAAATTTCATTACGATAACACACCTTCAATTAACATTCAAATGCCTGTGTTAGAGTGTCCAAACTGAATTAAGGTTCTAATTTCATGGAGCAAATGCATTCTTAATATGTACATTGATTATATCAGCCGTGTAGAACGGCTATGCAGGGCAGGAAGAGATAATGACTGTATGTGCAGGGGGTATCGATCAAAGTTCATCTGGATCATCCATCGTAAATCCACTTAATGTTAGCCTTATAGCAAGAGCGGAAAAGATCTATATTCTCAGAATCTGCAGAGCTGCTTTTCGTGACGACCGTCAACTGTTCCACAATTAAACATTGGTAACGTACTCTTCACAATATCAAGATACATTAACCGCTTGTTAAAGTTGTATTCAGTACGACTATTACATAATTGTAGAATTATATTATTTACAATTTATTCTTGTCACAACTGGCTTATATATTAACCTATACAGTTAAGCTCCTGAATACATACCACATTATAATGTTTATGTATAAGCGAAACTTACATTTGGGAATAATTGTAACAGATATAAACATCTTTCTAAATTAAATAATGGGGGATGCTACGCAAAGGGTACCAGGGGGCTTTGGTACTCAACATGTTTAAATTAAAGGCACTCACTGCTTGCTCACACATATGAATCTATGTTAATTGGGTAGATCTTGATGTATTCAAATAAAGATTTGTGTAATTATAAAATCTGCTTTATTTGAAGTTATTTATACAGAAACAAAACAACAAAATAAACAAAACAAAACAAGCGGTAACAATATAAAAGAAAGAACATAGAGAAACATGAAAGAAACGTCCAGGGTAGCCAGCCTCCAATCTTCGGAGGCCTACTAGCCACAGACTTCTTCAGCACTAAAACAATTGCCTCTTGAAAACGCTGTGGACGGGTGACGATTCCTTCTGATCGAGTTTGCTTTTCTTTTTTAGTTTGCAGTACCAGGCTGTTATTTATAGGAGTATTTCCCTGTTGAGCACACCGCATGACACCAGCCCGCGACCTGACACCGCTGGTCAGAGTGGAGCTAGACAGCACCGCAGATCTGGAAGCTGCCCTGGTTACCCGCCTGCCCTTATTAGGGCAGGTGCTGAGGACCGAGGCCAGCCAATGACCCGACTAGCTCCATACCGCCGCTGCTGCACCTACGGGCATACAACAGAGTCCTGCGCAGCCGAGCCGAGGTGCCACTATTGTGGTGCCTCCTGCCTCACCCCGGACTGCACACAGCACGACTTCCACTATTGTGCCTCTTTTGGAGGGCACAATCACTACACAGGGCAGCTGCTCTGCCCCCTGCATCCCTGTAGGAAGGCATCACCTTCCCTGTCCCGTCATCTCCTCAACAACAGCTAAGTTTACCACAGCCACCAAATCAGACAGCAGCACCTCACACTATCAACCAGCAGCAGCACAGGGAGCAAGTCCGGGGCCTAGGTTAGGCTGTTCAGGATCTACATTCGGAGTACCTGGTCATAACGGCCAAACTTACCACCTTGGAGGAACTTCTAAGACAGCTCATGGCTTCATCTGCGCAGCAAGCTTCAGCACTCACGGATCTCAGCACAGAGCTTGCAGAATTACAAGAGGACATACAGGAGAAGCATGAATTCTCTATCAGACATCGCGACACACACATACTTATGCGCTGGAGACTCATCAAGGAGGAAGTGGTAGCCCTCCAGACGATGTTTGACTTCCCTATAAAATGTCTAAACTCTACCTATATACTCCTCTACATTTGCCCTCCGAAACTTTGCCCAGTTTACAGTACAAGAAGGCTGAATAAGCATCATCATCTTCAGCAGCAGTAATGTATTATTCAGTATTACTGCGTTATGCAATAATACTTCTAAAAATTATGCTATTATTATAAAATATACTTCAAATTGAAAATACTACATGAAACGTAGGTTTATTATTTTGGGTATTTTGCGACACATGGTCCCCTTAAGTCCCGTCAGTAGTATATTGATCAAATAGACTAGCTGCGAATATGTACTTTCAAACAATTAACTTCTCTTAGCATTTATCAAAAGCATAAAACAAAATTATCATTTAAACAGAGAACTTCTAC